>JAGFPH010000159.1:726707-756524 GCA_018207615.1 Philaenus spumarius | reverse complement strand
CATTGCACTGTGTTACATAGCGCTGTTGTGTTTCACGTCTTTCAGGCCAAACATACATCTTCGAAAGTGGCAAACTTTGAACTCATTCGACAAACTGCGAGAAACGTCAAAACGCAGTGCCACGAAAACCACACATCCTTCACCTGCAACAGCACGCCCTTTGGGCTACATGTTTTCTCCCAAATGTAGGCCCTTTTCAAGGCCGAATCAGAGAGGCTTTACCTCACGCCCTTAAGGCTACCTTTTTGTTATATTATTAGGCCCTTTTCAGGACCAAGTTACGTCCCCAACTTTTTGCCACTTCTGAGTTAGTTTAATTTTACATACATTCATTATTCCCATAGCGGCAACAAAAGGTTCTTTTTATCCAATGTATGGCGGTTTTTGAGTCTATCAGGAGAATTGATTTTTTGAAGGGCTATGGTATGAATGGTATGGTTTGAATGGTTGTAAGGCCACTGATATTGATTTATCCCTCTATCAAAACTATTTTGGTTTTCGCCTAGTGACAAATAGTTCACAGTGAACTCATTCTACTGCATTTCCACTCTGCCCTATCAGTGGTCCTTCCATATAGATCCTTTAGGTATTCATTTTTAGATGTTTTTCATTGATCGTGGCCCCAATGTTAGCTGATAAAGAAGCGCAGGTGTCCTGCTTATTCCAACTACACATCAATTTAAAAGGAGTTTTTTAGTTCTAATTAGTATTCAAATAACTTAATCACTGATAAACATAGGTTGTGGCTCAAATCTTACATATGTTGGAAATTTGTGATTTAGATGATACGAGTTGACATTTTATGAATATTGTTATAATGCGAGAAGTATTAATATTAAACTAATTTCCATCAAATTTAGCCTATAGTTTCCTTAGATAACGTAGCTATACATAGGCAAAAGGACATGAAAATGAGGTGCTCTCGAGTTATAAACATACAAAGACAATGACAGTTATATTTATGTAGAGAAATGCCTGTTAGCTTCTGAAAAACGGTCTAAATATATATAACATAATAACTTCTTTGTAATTATTACCAAGCTTCTTGATTAATTTATTGTATATGTCTTAAGATCTCCACTTAAAAGCATTTATATGTACTGATAAGTAAATATGTATTCAGTTTAGCAGATAGGTGTAGTGTTATTGTGTATGAATCAGAAAAAAATATATTTAAATTATTAACTCTCTAAATATTGACTATTTCTAAAGCAGTACTTAAAAATTTAATAAGTAAAACAAACATGTAGCAATTGAACTAAATACTGTTTAATATTAAACATAATGGATTATTTCTGCACACTACAGAATTAATTTACCAACACTCATTTGTTTACAAAACAAATCCTGTTTAGGTATTTGACGATGCATATCGATCACAGTTAAGTTGCATATTGGTGGACAACATAGAACGTTTATTGGATTATGGACCAATAGGACCACGTTATTCCAATCTTACGTTACAAGCTTTACTAGTTCTTTTAAAAAAAGAACCTCCACGTGGAAAGAAACTACTTATTTTGTGTACAAGTAGTCGAAGGTAAAAATAACTATTTTTCAGTTCTAATATAAAAATTGTTTTTAATCTAATCAATATTTATTTGTGGTAGCCTAAGTAAATTGTTATAAACATATGTTATCATAGTTCACTGTCAAGATTTTCTGGGAGTTATATTCAAATAGGAAACAGATAATAAGTATTTTAGATCGGCTATAAAATCAAGCAACCACCTACTAACTTGTCAATATGTACACAAACATTCCAATTTGCAAAACAATAATAATTCTGGAGAAAACTTGTGCGTGAATAGTGAATTGCAGTATATTCAATTAACAAACTAATCCACCTACTCAAAGTTTGTTTTGAGAAAATACATTATGACTTCAGATAGATAGACGGCATTAAATGCCTATTTAAGATCAACTGTTTAGATCAGCTTTCAACAGATTTATCTAAACTCCTTAAAGACAATCTTATAGTTTGTTAATGACATAGATTCTAATCAAAGCTTAGAATTTTTGGAACAAAGTTCCTTTACGTGGCTTGCAGTAGGAGTTAACAAATAGAAAATGTACTTGTAATTAAAAAGCGTTACCAAATTGGTTGCTATGGTAATCAACATTTGTTTAAAAGTGAGTTAAATTATCTGACTATTGCAATTTTGTAATGTAGATTCAAGAAATGGAAAGTATGTATTGTATGAGAAATATCAAAAGCAACTTAATACACCAGCTACCGACAATGGAAGTTAATATCCAGCATTTGCTGACTTAATGATTCCCTCACGATTTTAATCTTTAATATTCTACTGTACAATTATTTATGAGTGTGTTTTAATTAATGACACACAGTTTTTAGTGTGCAAACTACAACTCATCTATATTTTATAATGGCTGAATACAAAATTTAAAGCAGCAATCATGCTATAAATGGTGCAAAAAAAAAAACTAGGATTGTTTGACATTGAATTATGATAATATCATATAGTGAATACATTATTTGTTAATAAAGAATACAATTTTGGGCAGCTATTTGTCACTTTTGTAAAACAATTGCAGAATAAATCTTGGATAAAAACCTAACTAATTATCGTATTTAGCTACTAGTGTTTTGAACAATAAAGTACTTTTTTATTTTATAATGTACTTGTATAATGTGATTTTTTGTTGCTATCAGTTTTGGTTATCATTACTGATTCATTTTTTAATTTGCAAATAGAAAGCTAAAATAAAGTGCTAAAATTTTAGCACATATTCACAAAATAAATAATTTTAATTAAGTTGTGTTAAGGTCAAGCAAATAGTCAAAGAAAACCAAATGCAAATGGTGCAAATAATATGTTATTAGTTTGTCATTTAATATTTTGTTTATGTTCTTAATTTCTCCCTTTAAAAAAAAAGTTGTCAGTGTGTTCATTAAAATGATATAGTATGTATATTAAATTATAACATTTTAATGTATTTTAATCAGGCAAGTTTTAGAAGATATGGAGATGTTGTCAGCCTTCACTGCTATACTTCATGTTCCCAATCTCAGCAAAGCTGAACATATTTTGGCTGTACTGGAAGAAACTGATGTCTTCTCTAAAAAGGAACTGGGCACTATTACTAAAAAAATTGCTGGTCACAAGTACGTTGTTTTCTTGTTTGTATTATCACTGACATAGTATAATCATAAAACTATTTTAATTCTGTATATTCAAATAATGTATCAGAATAATATTTGGACTAGTGGCTCCTCAAAGTCAGAAATAATCTTTTGGTATTCAATATTTAAAAAACCGACCTTTATATTTAAAAACAACACATTGCTAATTAGTAATTATATTTGGTAGCCATTGCACTTCCTGAAATGTTGCACTATTAAATCTTAAACCACAAGAAGTTAATATTTTCAACACCATGTAAGTTTCCAACCTCCAAGGTTTTCATTTTTCTTTCCATTTTATTGTTTCCAAAAAAATGACCAGGGTTAGACGGAATAAATTCAAATTTAGTTAAGTATATAGAACCTCAGATTTTAGCAGTACTTACTTTTTTGTGTAATTTGAGCTTTAGTACTGGTACATTTCCAAATTGTTTGAAAGCTGCAGTTGTGGTGCCTATATTTAAAAAGGGTGACAAACAAAATTCAGGTAACTATAGGCCAATAGCTTTGTTATCTGTATTTTCAAAAATTATGGAAAAATTAATGAAACGAATGTTGGTAACGTTTCTGGAGAAGAACAATTTTTTCAGTAGGAATCAATATGGCTTCAGATCTGGTCTTAGCGCAGAGAAAGCACTTCAATATTTTGTTAATAACATTTATCATTCTCTGAATGTGGGATGGAAGGTTGCTGGCCTCTTTATTGATATTGATATTCAAAAAGCATTTGATACGGTGGACCATTCTATTCTGTTAGACAGATTGTGGTCTGCTGGCGTGAGAGGACTACCTAATAAATGGTTCAGTAGTTATCTGGGGGGAAGAACCCAAAGGGTAAGAGTAAATGGAGTTTTGGGAAGTGAGGGAGAGATAAGGTATGGTGTTCCTCAGGGATCTGTACTTGGAGCGGTTCTTTTTATTATATATGTAAATGATTTATGTAATAGCAAATTTAATGGAGAAATTACAGCCTTTGCGGATGATACAGCATTCCTTTATAAAGCTAACTCAATAGATGTGCTTCTCAGCCAAATTACTGAGGATTTGAGATATTTACGACTTTGGTTTTCAAAAAATGAGATGGTGTTAAGTGAAGCTAAAACTAATTATATTCTTTTTCATTTAAAAAAAGGCAAGGAATATGTGACAGGAAATGTAATGTACCATCACATAATATGCAAAAATAAAGATTTAGATGGGTGTTTATGTCCGAAGATTAATCAATTGAATAATATTAGGTACTTGGGAATAATACTGGATGAAAGAATGAAATGGAATTATCACATAAACAAATTGCAACGTGAATTGATTTCAATTATTTGTAAAATATATTTTATTAGATCATTGTGCCCACCAGAATTAATGAGACAAATTTATTTTGCTTTAGTGCAATCGCGATTGCAGTATGGTTTAATTTGTTGGGGAGGAGCATATTTGAATACTATTACACCCATTATTAGTGCTCAAAAACATATAATAAGAGTTATGTTATTTAGGTCTAGAACTGATTCTTCTCTGCCACTCTTTAGAGCAAAGGTCATACTGCCGTTGAGGTATTTGTATGTTTTTAAAGTATTAGTAGAGTTTTACAGGAAAAGTGGTTCTAGGCGAAACTGTGGAAGGAGGAAAATAGTATTTCAACTGTTAAAAACTAAATTAACAGCAGTTAAAAATTCATATTTGTATAAGGGGGAGAAAATATTTAACATGTTACCAATAGATGTACAAAAGAGAAACAATATATCCCAGTTTTCTAAATCTGTTAAATTATGGCTGAATTCAGTGGAAAATATTGAATTAGTTTTGAGGTGAGGCAGTGGGAACCAGTTGATGTTGTTCTGAAATATATGTGTTTAGTATGTGTGAGTGTAGATTGGGTGGTGTATATAAGTTTGTGTGTTTGTAAGTGTAAAATTCTGTTCTTTATCCAATTTTTGTTTTAGGTTAGTTTTATTATCAAGGCATCCTTTGCATTTGTATATATTTTGAATGATTATGGCACTGTGGCTGATCTCTTTCTTTCTTTTTCCTATATTAATAAGATTAAAGAATTATGATGGTAAATCCTACTCAGGCACATGTGCCTAAGTATTACCTATTCTTCACATAAATTTAATCTGAATGTAAAGAAAATCATTGTTTTGTTCTTTTATCAAGTTAAGTGTAGTATGTGTTAATTTACCTGTCTTGTATTTTTATTGTATTATTATTGCATTCAATATTATTATTATTTTGTATTTTTTTGGTGAAGAAATAAATATTATTATTATTTTATTTAATGAAATGGG
The DNA here is from genome assembly GCA_018207615.1 of Philaenus spumarius. Lineage (NCBI taxonomy): Eukaryota > Metazoa > Arthropoda > Insecta > Hemiptera > Aphrophoridae > Philaenus > Philaenus spumarius. The sequence continues at coordinate 751,088 of JAGFPH010000159.1, read as the reverse complement.
AAATATTATTGGGAATATTTCATAGGAAATTATGTATGCTTAATTCATAAATTACCCCATGCCTTTTATAATATACAGCCTAGGGATTGGTTTGATTTGATATAAAAAGAAAATAGTTTAATCTTCTTTGTAGGATTATAATATTCAGTTTTGTCTTCAAAAATTATACCTGTATAAATACTGTGTTTAGGGATGCAAAATACCCAGGTTTTTATGAATCAGGTTAAATACCCAGGTATTTTAGAATTTTAATTAAAAATCCGAAGTAAATTAAACCTTGGGAAATGTACTGCTACACATAAACCCTCTCTCCACCACCTTTTCCTTTTCTTTAATTAATTACCTTTAATCAAATAACACCTAACTTGGTTTTAGGCCTTATTTAATTTTTTGTTATTTGTTCTAGCCTGTTTTAACAATTTGAGAGGTTTTGCGATGACAAGAAAAGGAAAATCTTTTGTTTTCTAGTTCTTATGATGTTAATTTATATTTACTTTGATCTTTTTGTCTTTTTTTCAATTCTTTTAGTATACTAGCTCTATTCTGACTCTACTCCGGGGTCGTTCCCTTTGGAGTTAAAATGTTGTGTGATCGTTGGCTAGCTTACCACTTAACCTTTTTATTCCTAGAGCACTTTGGGAATTTAGGATATATTTTCTAAGTGTAAATAATGTAGTCTAGATTAGAAAAAGCAAAAATTTTATTTATTCAATCAAAAAACACAAAATGTAATTTTAACGCAACGGCTTTTCAAACAAAATAAAATCGTATTATAAACTTGGACAATATTATAAATATATTACATTCGTCGATTAGCCATTGTGAGTAATGAATTTACTTTAATTAAAATCCCCTGAATTTATTTTATTTTAAAATATTAAGTTTTAATATTAACTAAACTGGTTTTGGACGTTTTGTAACCTAATTAGTTCCTAAGATATACTCCTTTTTGTTTGTTCTAATTACTCTCTTTTGTTTTTTATTTTTCATTCCCCCTTTTTAACTTCTTTACATATTTACCTTGTTCATATTCTATCGATTTACTCCCCTTTTTCCTTTACTTAACTTTTGTTTTAATTATTAAAGTTTTTTGGTAATTTATTTTATGTCATAAAAATTATTTATTATTTTTTAATGAAACATGGCTTGATTATGCATTATTACTTGTTATATTCATTTCTAATTTCCTGTGTTGAATTTCCTTTTGACTTTTTATGTTATTAGCTTTTTAAAGCCCAAGAATAACTTTAAAATCTAATTTTTAGTTAGAAATTTCTATTAATCTGAAATTAATTTTATTCCATCTTTATTGACCCTTCCTGCTTTACAATTGCCTCTATTTAGTTTTTGTAACAATTAAAATCTTAAAAGTTTTTCTTTTCCTCCCTTACATTTATGCTTATATTCCAAACAAATTATCTGATTAAAATTCTTTTAGTGGCTTTTTATATAACTCATTCTCCTCTTTATATATAGCTAAAATTAACAACTAATTTTACAATTTTATATTTTAACATGTAAACTATGCTAGTACCAATCGGTCAAAGTTTGTGCCAGTCTAAACAAGAATTATCCTGTCAGATCCTGTCTCTGCTTGGATTGATCTTGTCTCCAACGCTTTCATCATACTCCTATATGAATTCAACTGACTTTATTTTATTACTGTTTTAAAATAACTCTTGAAAAACTCTAATTTATCTTTACAATGCTTATTTAACTTTAATCCTTTCTTAATTTAAATTAATTTAACCCCCTTTTTACTCTAATTTATTTATTTATTTTTCTCTAATTAATTTTAAATAATTTCACTCGTTACCATTGCAATAGGCCAATTAGCCGTTGCAGTACATAAACTCATTTTCAGAGTTGTTGAAACAGTAGAAAGTTATTAAAATTAACAGAAATTAGAATTGGGACTTAGCACTTAGGTTAAAAGATTAAGGAAAATATAGGTTTAACCTGAAAAATTCAGAAAAAATGCTTTAGGAGTGAACATACATAGTGAATTTCTCTTTATATCCTTATTTGACCACGAACAATATTAATTGAGCAGAGCAACCTGGGTAAAATAAATTGAACTTATTTAGTTTCAACTCTTTAATTGAAAAAAGAAGGTAAAAGAAAAGTCTTTGTGAGATTGTTAAGTATTTGAAACTTTGACTTAAATAAAAACCAACTACAGTAACTAATTATATTCTAGTTTAATCTTTTTTGTATTTTGCTATGTACAATACACTGTAATGAAATGTTACCAACCCCTATGCAATATTTAAGCATATATTAAAACAATAAAAAGGTTTTTTCAACATGTTATGCTAGTTAAAAAGAAAAAGAAAAATATTAAAAATCATTCATAAAAACTAAACAATCCTCTCTTTTTGGGTGTTTAAATGACTATTGGGTAAATACCAAATTTATATTTACCCGGCCCACATCACTAACTGCATGTAGAACTAAAATCACCATTAACCTAATGAAGAATATTTTAAACACTATGGTTTTTAGCACCAAATGTAGAATTGATATTTTAGAATCTGAAGATATAAATCCAACAGATATTTTATGTATATAAAGTACAGTAGAACCCCTCTCGTCCGCCCTCGGCTGGTCCGCCGCTCATTGGTGAGTTACATCCCGTCACGTCATTGATGTTTATTTGCTGTTATCGCGTGTTCGTTTTGTTGTAGGTTTATACCATCCGTTTTTCCCTTCCATTGCGTTTTGGGTAATGGTCATTGACAACACATTAATCCCAATGGGCCTGTTGGGATTGCCCGGTTTTGTTTCCTTCACGTTTTCCATCCGTTTTGTGGGAAGAAAGCTACCACAACAAGCGTCCAATGAAACGGATACCAGGTCCGTCAGAAAGAAAGAAGGATTAGATACAACAGCTGGGCACTATAGTTTGTAAGAATTGGGAAGGACTCTGAGTGATTAGTGAACCCTTACTACCACACAGACACGGGTGGGTCGCCTACCTGGCCATCCCCGCTCGGGTTCCTACTGGGCATTCTTTTTTAAGAAATATTTTTTTAAATTTCATTTTATAAGGTAAAACAATTATTACCATTGTTATCTACGTAAAATAACAAGAACAAAGAGTCCAAACACGACTTGCTTTCATCAACTTTAACAAATAAACGGCTATAAATACACAAATAGCACTCATTCATTAAAGTATTGTATTTTTAAACTTTTACACATATTTACATGCTGTTAAAATTGTCATTGCCGTATGACAATATACATGTAAGTATAAAATAAGAAATAAATAGTTTAAATACAGAATACGCTGCAACTTAATTAATATAAATTTCCCCAATTAATTGCCAATACAAATAACATAGCACTGCACTTGAGACCACTAGTTTTTAATTGCAACTTAACTCTGAACAAAAAATTTTAAACGAAATAATAAACAAGCATAGTAAATTAAACATAATCTCATGTTCGTGTAAATACTGTTCTTATAATATTTGTTATAATCTCTTGTTCGTGTAAATACTGTTCTTATAATATTTGTTATAATCTCTTGTTCGTGTAAATACTGTTCTTATAATATTTGTTATAATCTCATGTTCGTGTAAATACTTTTGTTGTATGACGTATTATAAATTTAATGAATTGTTTTCTTATTCAAATTTCAATTTAGATCTACAAATGATCAAAAAATGTGGATGTTTGTGTAAACATAAAATTATATGTTTTTTTTATAGAATTATATTTGTTTGTATTGTTTCTAACTCCCTTGTAATCAAGGTTTCATCTAAGTCAACTAATAACGAAACCTATAATTTTTTACACTTTATTAATTTAAATATTTTATTTGGAGTATACCAAACATTTTACAGTACTATTTAATTTATCCTCGGGTTCATGGTTAAACTGAGTTTAGTTTTATATACTTCAAAATCATTGTAATTATATCGTATTTGGTCTCAATTTGATCAGAATTTTATGTAGATCATAAAAAACTAAAACGAAAAGAAAATTTTTTTGAAATCACAAAGTTGTCATTTTTTATTATGCTCTTGAGTGGGTGAGTCATTGACTACCTGCGAGAGGTAGGTAGGGCCTGTTGCCGCAATGCTGGCGAGTGTGCGTGCGTTGGTGGAAGGGATGTTAATCACTCAGAGTCCTTCCCAATTCTTACAAACTATAGTAGTGTTGTTGCCACCTGCCGGTTGCGTTCATGTGTTTTTCGTTATCTCGAAGGAATTTTATTTTTTTCTCGATCTTTTTTCAAGACGATGCGGTACTAAAGGACAGACTACTTGATGACAAAACGGACAGTTCAAACAACCTATCCCTTCCCTTCCGTTTTTAGAAAAAATCGGAATCGTAACGCAACGGAAGAAAAAAAACGAATGGTATAAACCTACACTTAGTGCTCCATCATCTCTCATATCGTTTCTATTGTTGTGCATGTTTTTTATACTGTACTGTTTAGTGCTTACTGTTCATTGGTTTTACGACAGTGTTCTTCTGTATTCGTTACAGTGTACTTGTTTTACATTGTGTGCAGTTGTGTAACATGTCAGGAGTGAAACGTTGATCGTTGGAAAACCAGTCATGGCAACCGGTTTGTTTCAGCGGATAATTTTTCTGTATTTTCTGATAATCCGACCTTTTTTTTTGCATTTTTCGACCGGTGATGTATTAGAGAGATTCTACTGTAGGTTTAACTGGGCATTAGGTTTGACGGTTAAATAATACCAGTTTATTTAATGTTAACTAATAAATGATTTAAACATTTGAATTGCTTTTGCTAAAAACTGTATAACTGCTTTTGAAATTTGTTATCTATTTACCATTCATACCTGACTCTTTTGTTATAATTTCAGAATATTTATTGGCATCAAGAAACTGTTAGCTTTGATTGACATGGCTCGCCAGACTGAAGAACAATATAGGGTGGTCAAGTTTTTGTCTCGATTGGAGGAGGAAGGGGGAATGGAACCGTTAGGAGGATTTAATTAAAGAGCTAGTTACATTTCTTCGACGATGAAATCTAGTCCTTAGTTTTGTAATATAAGGATTATCTTCTGAATTGTGTTTGGGTCTTAGAGAAAATTTATATATAAATTGTTTTGTATTTCTTTGTAAGAATTTTGCTTTATTTGGGACAGGGGCTTGAATTACTTATAAAAATGTAATTTAATATTAGCGCCCATCTAAAAGTAAATTGTTGTAAATACATTTATATATAAAATTCTATTTCAGTATGGCCTTTCTTTAATACATAAACACAATCCTTTGTTGTCTTTTATAATCCAAATTATGGCTGTTATATTATTGTTTTTCAGGTAGTACCATTCCTGAAGTATAGCACTTAATATATAAATAATATAAGCACTTTATATTATAAATTGTTATTTATTATTGGTTATGTAAGCAATGTTAAAATGTAGTAAATTGTATAAAGTATTATAGGAATACTGTCATTTTATCTTTTAATTAATTGTAATAAAGTATTAATTACGTCCGTGCTTAAGTAACATAGTGCAATTTAATATGATGAAATGAGATACTTGGAACTTTATTAACAATCCAAATAGTTAATTAAAATGGAACTATTGTAACATAATTACTGTATTGCTTTTGTCTGACGTTTAAACTGGCACCATATTATAAGAAACTGATATTTGAATGATAGAATATAAATTAATTTTTGCTTGTTTTTAAAAACAACAAAAATTATAGATTTTTAGTACAACCTATTACTTCTATAGTAAATAACTGTATGCTAAGCTAATTTTAGGCATTCCTTTTTAAAGTAGCCAATACACTCTTGATGTATATTGGTCTTGTGTTTAATAAACAAGTTAATCTATAGAGTATTTAATTTCCAATGTAAATAAAGCTATTCAAAATCTGTTTATAAATAAAAATTAAAACAACATTTGATTTACATTTAATATTTAAGTAAGTTAAGGAATATTAAACATTTGCAAACTCTACATTGTCTATCTTTTGTCTTTTGAGATGAACAAATAATTTAGCTTTCTCGAAAAAGAACTACATTTTTCTTCTCTGAAAGATCAAGTGATTCTCCATAATATGAAAGATATACAATTGCAAATTTCTTTGCATCGAAAGTACACAAAATTTAATTTGTATTGTTGACAAAATATGTGTTAATTTGATGTCCATACCTGGAATAGAGTTAATTTTTTGTTTTATTTCTTACTGTAGATTTGTCTGTAAACGTTAGAGAAATCTGCCAAACTAAGTGCTGTACTGAGGTTTAAACATACACATTTTGGGTTGAAAATAAAGTTCATAACTATTTAATCACTAGAAGAATAGTCTGTTTATTCTAAGTGTTGTAGAATAGGGGTCGAGCAATAACGGTGTTCTATTAACTTATTACTAGTAATAGGAAATAAATAAATGTTGTACAACCTGTGCCATTGTAGTAATGTTTCATTAGATAATTTTTAGAAATAGAACAATATTTTCTTTGAAATTGCAAATGTTTTGTTTTTTCATCACTTTTAGTAAATTTATACATAGCATAAAATATCACAGTTTATTAAATATTTAAGGTTGGTATATTTTGAATATTTATTTAATATTTAAAAAAAAATTAACGTTGGAAACTTTAAAAACCTAATTTGATCAATAATTCTATGTGATATGTTGTTCCTTAATCTTCCATAGTGTAACCGGTATCAATTAATGATGTTAAACTAAGAAAATAATATATAAATAAAAGTCAGTTGTAATAATACAAATTATGATATCGATTTTATATATTCATATTTTATTTGTTTATTATTTTTAGTCCTATGCAATTATATTTCAAAAGTAGTTATTGCATGTGATTCTTTCTATCTTGTAGTCTTTCAAATTTGTTGTATTTTGGTAATAAAAATTGCATTAATGACAGATAATTAATTACCTTATTAATATTGCAAAGAAGAACTTGCAAGTTATTCAATGTTTTAAGTGTACAAATTAAAATACGTTGCAGTGTTTGTTGTTCATTGATTGATATTATTTGAAGCTGAGGAAGAAAACAAACTTTGCACTGCCTAATGTCAGTTAAGGAGGACTCATTTATAATACATAAAGTTACGTTAATGAATACCATTTATTACAAAAATAATTTTTTGTGCTTTTGAAGATAATAGGGAAAATGTATGGCAACCATTTAAATTACAACAAATGAGATATTCTGTATAAAAAATATAACTAGTAATAATAACTAACCAGTCAGATTGGAAGGCAGCAGCTGTAACAATTTTGAATGGATACAGGATATAATAAGTTGAAAAACATGTTCAGCTGGATATTGTTAAAAAGTTTATATTTTTATTATTGCAGCTTTTGTATCATAAGTTATTTTAAGAAATACTTTAAGAATATATTCAAAATTTAGTGCCCTATACATTTTAAAATACGTAAGAAAACCATAGTGTTCTACATCCACTAAATATCAATACAAATAAAATCAGTAAATTCAAAATGTTGGCTTACAAAGTCTAAATTGTATACATGTATTTATAGATCACATTTCAGTTTCTTAATATTGTTGTTTAATACCAATGTTGAATTAAAAATTGGATACTATTGAACAAAGGTTAACTCAGTTCTCTTTTCTTAGGTATCCTAATACATCCAGAGAGGAACAATTTAATGTACCATAACTACTTATTATAATAGAGTTTGTCACAATTATTATAATAGAGTTTGTCACAATTACTATACATTTAGAAATATGAGTAAAACAATTCTTTAAATCAAATATTCTTAAACCCTTGCTGAATATTATGTTTACAAAATGAACATATTTAGTGTTTTGTATTTTCATTGACCAAATAATTTGTACCTTTCTCACATAAATGTATATTTACAAATATGATTATTAAACAAATCATAATCCTGGTAAGAAAATGAGGAGTTTCAGACTGAAGCAACAGGTATAGTAACTTCCTCAATCAAAGGTCAAATCCAATTTGAGTTTACACAGAAAAGTAATGCTGTACTGATTTTAAGTAAAAAAATAATATTTTTGACATAATTCAAAAAGTATTATTATTAAATTTTTGTGAAATGTTAAAAATTACAAGTAAACCACTTTATAGCAGAACTTCATTACACAATTAAGATTTAAATTTTCATCTCAAGCAGTTGGTTTTACACCCTATTTTAAAAGTTGGATGTTAATTTTATTTATTTTAAGTTAATCATATTTATACAAATTTTAGCACACATGATATTTTAAACAATACAAAATTTTGAATATAAATTGAACTTTACACTCTAAGGTAAAACTTAATGAAAATAGCTGTTCACTTTATATATATTTTTATAGTTTTATGTAATTTGCAATTATAACAAATTAATTTTGCTTGTGACAAATTATTGATTTTGAAAAAGAGAAAATATTTTTAATAATAATTACAGAAATGCATTCCCTTATTTCTAAATGAGTTTCCAAAATATAATATAGTAACAATATCATTGAATGCACTAAGTTTGGTTTGTTTTACACTGTTTTTAGAATTTGTATTATAGCCTATCTTGCACGAACATTCCATACAGTCCAACTAATAGAATGGGTTGGGATGTTTAGCTATAGCCTTGGCAGTGTATTAAATGTTTGTATTAAAAAAATGTGTTAACATTTACTACCAGTTTTATTTTTTCAACCTTTTTTTATTATTGTAGTTTGCTTATTGTTCAAACAGGAAATGTATAGCATACAGAGTTACATAATTAATTTATGTTCTATGGAAGAAGATAAAAGTCGAAATTGATTAAGTGGATTATTATTTGCCAGATGTCCATGGGCCGTGGGGGCCTAGCTACCAGGGACAGTGACGGATTTATGTACTTGGGGGCCCGTCGCACCTTGTCTTTTAGGGGCCTATTATCTGCCGTTAAATGTCAACTTTTTACATTTACCCATAGGAATGAATTTCAATAACTAACACTTATTTGTTGGAAATAAGTTTATTAACAATTACTATGGCTTTACATTTACATTGGAAAATCTTTTTTTCAATTAGGCCTTTATGAATGTATATAGAAAGTAATTTTATAAAATGTTTTCAAGGATTCATTGGAAACAATAGTAGTAATAATTTTAACACTAATAAAATTTTAAAAACTGTTTTCTTAATATCAACATTTTTATAGGCTGAATACATTTTTCTGGCTTTCTGAGCAGCAAACGTGCATACCAAGTTTGTCAATCTACATATTATTTCTGATCTGTTCAAAAGATATTCACAACTTGTGATACATTGACAATCATGATTATGTCTCTTGTCCAAATCTTCGGGGGGGGGGGGGGGGGGGGGGGGTGGGGGGGGGTTTGTCCTCACTACGCCACTGAATATGTTTTAAATGTTTTGTAGTACCATTTCATTTTACATACACTTATTTTATGTTTTACAAGAATTCAAGCATAAGCTGCTGGGTCACTACCTGGCCTCAAGGGTCGGTGTAGCTTTGTGTATTCATTAACGGTGAAAGGTACAGATTCAATGCTGTGTGGGTTAATATTTCATCTGAACAGCCAAATATTGTTTCCCAAATTTTAAAAGTTTTCTGTTTTCTGAGAGGTCAAACATTTTCCCGGACCCCTTTTTGCTGAAGGATGGGAGGTTACTCCTTAATCCCCATATATCATATGGGCACCCTTGTAAGGTAAGGAGCTGTTCATCCATAAAAAATACTCATTTACTGCAACCAAGATTGTTTTTTTAACATTAATGTGTTAAATACATATTTTTATTACTATAAATTTTACAATTTCTCAAGTTACAAATTATAAATAAGTTTTTTCTGTGTGAGATAAAATTTATACAACTTTGGATACTGTAGCCTAATAATAATTGCATAACTTTAAGTAATCTGTATAAATAAAAGAAGACTTGACTGATTTACAATCAATGAACAACCAAACCTATGATGCCTATAGAGACTTAATACTTTCAGAGGTGTACTAAGAAAGGATTTTGATGGTTGAAAATAGTTAAAATTGGGGGTTCTCTCTCCTATAACAGATAAAAAAGATGATTTGAATCAAAACCTTAGCAACATAATTCTACATGTGGCCAACACCTGCTTGTTGAATGCATTTATTTTATATACATTATCTTGGCAAATTTAGAATCATTTAATAATTTTTACAACCAACAACGTTTTTAGATTTGGTTAGTAAAATAAAAACAAACACAATGAAAAAAAAAATTAAGTAGGCCTACTGTATTATATATAATTCAAACATTTGTTGTTACATTTATAAAATAAAAAACACTTAGTTCCGATAAAAGTTTAAATCAATTTTAGGTTACCTATACTGAACCAACACACATTTCTAAAAAACATTTATATTATTTATTATTATAACAACCAACTTGATTTTCTAAATGGTTTCTTAACAGACATCGTTGGCTGTGGTTCGGATTCCACGTAAAACTGTAGGTCCCGTCTTCATTCATTAGTCTTAAGTGCAAAACAGCAGCAGGACGTGAAACCAAAAAAAAAAAAACAACCAACTTGACAAATTTAGACTCATTTACAGTAGAACTCCAATTATCCGGACTCCAACTATCCGGATCACCAATTATCCGGATCAGATTTGAATAAGAACGTAGTCAAACGGATGCGAGACTTAGCGGCGCGGAATCGATTAAGGTAGCAAAACAGCTGACTCTGCCTGGTATGTTAAAAAAATAATGTATTTTACAGTGATTTAGTATTGTTTGTAAATATTACGTAATGTAAACATTGTCATTGATATTGCTTTTTCATAATAAATACCGTAAATAATGTTCTCTATTATTTTGTTTACGTTTTTCTCCTAAAAACGGCCTTTTTTTCGAGAAAAATCCAATTATCCGGATCGGGTCCGTTCCCAATTAATCCGGATAATTGGAGTTCTACTGTAGTCCATGGGCGGATCCAGCCAGTTTTCAAGGAGGGGGCTGTCTCCTACCTGGGGGGGGGGAAGGGGGTACAGAATATTTTTTTGGAATACTTGCTTGTGAACGTCTTTTGAGACTATTTCACGAGCCCCCATTTTGAATATAAATTAAGGATTATATGCTTTACCCAAAAACGGAATTTTATTATAACAAATTGTAGAAAATTAATCATAGAATTGAACAGTAATAATATTAAGTTAAAAAAGTTAATGTTGCTAATTTTAAATAGCCTTATTCTATAAACTTATTTCACAAAATTAGATCAACTAAACATAACTTATAGTGTATAGTTCCAGCCAGATGGGAAAAGGTAATGGCTAACTCGCCTAGGGCATTGAAAATGTACATATTTCACGGAAATACCCGAATAACCTCGGAACACTAAACCAGGTTTTCCTTATATCAAACGAATATGTAGAACTTGCACTTCAAATCGATATAAAAATCATTCTACAAATATATCAATTTGTAATAGATACATCGATTGCAAAATGTGCTTTCTCGTTGGTTAAAAACTGACTAATTGTAATTGTGTACAGAAAACTTCATATATAAGAAATTATAAGAGTGACAAGTGACAAATGATTGGAAGATCGTGGTAGAAAAGAAAGTTCAAATCTTTACGATTCCAACGGTGTCCTTATCTTCTTCTCAAAAGAACGGTTGTGTGCCTTTAAAAGTGATGAGTTTGAGATGTTTTAGTCATTTGCTTGTGCTTTGAAATTTGTAAATACAAAAATTAAAGTTTAAAACATTTCCTTTCCAATGGTTTTTGTGTTATTGAGATTGGCTAATATTTAGTGGGTGAAATATTCGATACAAGCGGTGTTGTCTGAGACCATTGAAGAAAGAACACTATAAGAAGTGAAACCCCCATGTTATCAGAGGTACCACTTTTCAACAGTCGAAAAAGGCTAGTTGGGGTTGAGGCCAACAGGTACCGCCAGCAGCATCGCCGCGCGGACTGTACCTTCTCTGTTGGGACTGTACCGTCGGTCGGTCGCGTCCTCGTTTGTGAAGTTACTTTAATGGGTCGGATGTTTGGAAATTTGTAATTTTTATTTGTGATAGAGAACATTAATTAACATTATTATTTTTTCAGTAGTTCTAAAATTAACATTTTACTTTTAAAAATTCAAAAACTTCGTAGCAATTTCATCTGTAGTCTAATTTTTAATTATATAAATCTAAAATTTGGAAAACCTGTTCTTTTTTAATGTACTTTCAAGTTCAAAGAGTTTACCTGGTTTTAGAAGTGCATTTATATTAAATCTTAAACTTTAAATTTTGTATGCTTGGTTTCAAGATATTTGTAATATTCTATTTGTGTGTATGTTGTTTTCCAATGTATGTATGTGTCAGGGGCGGATACAGGATTTAATTTTGGGAGGGGTCATAAGAAGTCGAAAACAATATTTCCGAGAATTTAACAACAACGGGTCTGGGGCATTATAATATATATATATAAACTCTATGAAATAGCTTTTTAATGCATTTCTAGGTCATAAATATTGTCTTGAAAGAATAAGAGTTTCTTGCAGATTAAAGAATAAAATAAACACTAATCATTAAAGAGTTAACAGGGTACAGGAACTGTACTAAAATCAATAACTCCACAACACGATCATTAAATCCACTTTGTTTCACTAAATTTAAAACAACATAACAACAAGCTTTCACGTATTGAAGTCATAGAGTTTCATACGGCGGGGGCTCCGTAAAACAATTAGCCCAACCAATAGAGATTTTTTCTTTTTTATTGACTTTCAGTTTTAAAATTTGTTATAAAATAAAAAACATATCAGGCAAGGAATTTTTGCGCATTTTTTATAAACAAAAATAACAATATATTTTGACTTTTTGGATTTTTTGTTGATATTATAAAAATTTATGCATGGATCACGATATTTCCAATGGAACATTTGTAGAGAATTAAAAAACCTACAAAATGGTTTTTGAAAACCTAGATCGGACCGAGAAAAGTCGGAAAACGCTTAAAAATTACTATCCAAAAGTTCATATCTTTGTTAATTTATAACACTGTATTTATGGCAGATCTTTCGGAATATTATTGTTTAGTATGTGTATTTCAAACATTCGGAAGATAAAATTTGTCGCATTAATAGTTTTTGCACAATTGCAGTATAAACAATTTAGGCAATTATCTTGCATAATGCGGAGGAGAAGAGAACGGCAGGCTGCTGTTTCCGTCACTGCTACTGCCTCTCTTGCAAATTTACCATCGGCGTCGCTAGCAAATTTACGCGTTTTGCACTATGTTCTGAAGCATTTTTATCATACTTTATCAACCTTAAAAAAAATCAAAGATATAAGAATTGTAGATTTTAATTTCTACTTTCAGAATACGTTTGGTACATTTAAATCAGGCTAATTTACCTTACCCATGCTAATTGTTTAAATTACGCTCGCTCATTCCCTTATGCGAACAATAAGCGTACACCTAGTTATGGAACACCCAGTATAATAATTTCCTAGTCTATGTGTACCATACTTTGCTTTGAGTTATTTTAGTTGTTGCTTACGTGATCGATTGTAAATTTTTTTGTAATAATACAAGTATGAAGATTATTATTATTTATTTATTATCCCGTCCAGAAAGTAAAGAACGAATGCGCATCGCGTGCAGCGCAGATCCCCCACTACTGCGATTTCGTGCGCGGCCGCTTGCCCCTTCCTTTCTCTTCAGTGTGGGGTGAGTCTCGTTGCTGTGTGGTCACGCTACTGGTTTTCGCAGCGTTTTAAAATGACGGCTCTAATCGAAAATCCCGCCAAATGTGAAGTACGGAGTGTAATCCGCTTTTTGAATGCTCAAAAAGTTAAGCCCATTGAAATTTATAGGCAAATTAAAGATGTGTATGGTGAAGATGCGATGAATGAGTCATCAGTAAGAAAGTGGTGTATCATGTTTAACCAAGGAAGAACTAACGTGCATGATGAAGATCGGAGCGGGAGGCCATCACTAGTCACGGATGAACTGAAGAAAAAAGTTGAAGAAACAATTCAGGAAAATCGACGTTTCACTTTGACGACTTTACATGACTCTTTTCAACAAATTTCACGATCACTCCTACATGAGATAGTGACAGATCATCTTGGTTACAAGAAAGTGTGTGCTCGGTGGGTGCCTAAGATTTTGACGGACGACCATAAGGCGAAACGCATGGGGGCAGCCCTTGAATTTTTGACTCAATATGACAAAGATGGAGACCAATTTCTTGATCGTATTGTTACGGGAGATGAAACATGGGTTTCGTATAAGACTCCAGAAAGTAAGCGTCAGTCAATGGAGTGGCATCACACAAATTCGCCCTCAAAACCCAAAAAGGAAAAACCATTGTTGCAGACTCGCAAAGTCATGGCAACGGTTTTTTGGGACCGAAAGGGATTAATTCATGTGGATTTCATGCCACGAGGTGCAACAATAAACTCAGAATCCTACTGTGAGACTCTTCAACGACTTCGTCGCGCCATCCAAAACAAGAGGCGTGGAATGCTGTCGGCTAAAGTTTTTTTCATTCACGACAATGCCCGGCCTCATGCCTCGGCACGAACGCGGCTAGAACTCCAAAGTCTGAAGTGGGAAATCTTTAGTCATCCTCCCTACAGCCCTGACCTAGCACCTAGTGATTTTCATCTGTTTCCAAAGTTGAAGCAATTTTTGGGTGGAAAACAGTTTGGAAATGACGATGAACTTAAAGAAGCAGTGATAATATGGCTCAAATCTTTCGCGGCTGATGAGTATAACATCGGAATAGAGAAACTGGTCCCACGTTACAACAAGTGTCTCGACAACAATGGCGATTACGTAGAAAAGTAGAATAAGGTACTGTGGCTGTGTAAATAAAGTTTGGTGTTGATATCTTTTGTTTTTATTTAACCATGCTAAAACGTTCTTTACTTTCTGGACGGCCCTCGTATTTATTTGTGGTTCCCCCCCCCAGTTCAAAATAGTGACCATAAAACTAAATCTTTCAGAGCGTTTTAGCAAAACTGTCATAAGTATTGCCAGCAAAACAATACTTTTTATAAGCTTTAAATATCCCAAAAGCTTACTGAATAGTCTAATACCTTATTTGAGAACGGCTGAAATTATACGTTTGGTGTCAAAACATACTTAATTGTATTGCTATTTTACCTAAGTTTTTGCATATTTAGTTTTAAATATTTTACCCATTTTGTCCAATTTTATGAAATAAAGTGTTTATTTGTTAATTACTGTTGCATGCATATTTAACATTTACCTTGTAGGCCTATGGGATATTTTTTCAACACAACAAGCTTTTATTCACAGTAATAGATTATCAAATTAAATTCAGGAAAACCCTATGTTCAAATAATATTAATTGGAAATTTAAGATAATTTTTATACGGTATTTGACATAATTTTTGCATTGTTACAAAAAATCATTTACTACTTAAAATTGTTTTTATATTCATTAAAAATAAATATTAAATTTATGCCACATTTTATAAATGGGTTATTAAGAACATTATCAATAATAAATCATTGTTCAACAGTACTGTAAATATAGTTGCAACGTGCACCAAATATTGAAACATGTGCTTGCTTCCTCCACAACGGAAACTAAATTCTTTTCGTTGGGGATGATGAAAAGGAGAATTGAAAGTAGTTTGTACAAGGCAGTGCAAGAGGCAGATATATTCGCGGTCTGGTGGTGCGGCGAAATTTAAACTCTGTCTATAATGTCAGTTTCGTCTCGGGCGCTGCAAAAGACTGGTGGCGCTCCGAGTGGTTTCGATGTGAACTACCACGCAAGCGTCCGCTTAAAACCCATTAGGTTTCGCTTCTTATAGTGTTGTTTCTTCAATGCTGAGACTACTTACTTGAACAGTCTACCATTAAGATGATTAAACAAAACTCAAATATAATAATCCAAAGGAGGGGGCTGCAGTGATATAGTCAGGTAATTGTTCTTCACAACCAATAGTTCTTTTAGGTTAGGTAATAATAGCAAACACAAACAATGAAAAAGGCTTACCGTATTGTATTATAATTCAAACATCTATCACTATTAAAATGATGTTATTCTTTACTAGGTTTATCTGATCAGTTTGAAATAGCTTTAATCACATTTTGGTCATATTTTATAACTTAAAAATAACCACTTTTCTATAGGTTATAAAAATAAAATAACTATAGTTAAAAAAACACGCTCAATTTTCAAGTTTATCAGATGTCTTTAAGTTGGTTAAAGTTACTATGAAAGATTCCGTTACAAACAGGTCAAGTTATAAAAAATTGCTAATCCTGAGGGTCCTGGCAAGGATAATGGTACAAACTATTTAAATTATTGCATTGTCATCAGTCCTTGATAAGTGTGCAAAGTTTCAAATCAATCCGACATTTTGAAGGGGGTGAAAATCACGTTAAAAGATTCCGTTACATAGATAGATACACACCAAGCTAATAAAAGCATGTTTAAAATGCCCTAATCAATAGTCATTCCCTTGAAAATGTCATAGTATACAATAATCTGTTTTCATTTCCTTCACCACGGGTGTTAGTGAACAAACTTTTAAGGTTAAAAATTTGAATTGTCGTGAGTCGTCTCGGGGGTTGGTGAGCGAAGCAAGCAGAGGTCGAAGTCCTCTTGTTTCTTGTAGGCCTACATAAATTTTAAAAATGTCTTTAATTTGCAGCATCGCTGATATCAGTGATAACAATTTGTTTTTCATATATCACCTTACGAGACAATAAATCAACATTTTGTCTGCAGTAATGTACAGATATCGGCGCGAATGCTGGCACTTGACCTTGCCCGGGAAAGGGCGTAAGTGGAGAAAAAAAACATTTTCCTACGCTGGTTTCTAATGTGATTCATTCTTTCGACTGGTGGTGTCACCTTACCCTTGAAAGGTTTACAAACATTTTTTAAATTTAATTACTTTATTTATGTTAGTTTTTCTATAGATAATGGCATAAAATTGGAACATGGAACTGGTTTATCTACCCGTACCAGGGATACTGATGTTTTTAGTATGGTTAGTAGCCCATGGTCCAAGTGCCAGCATTCACGCCGGGATCTGTACTCTAAAATACAGGAAAAATTATTAACAGTTAATAATTTGGATGTAAGCAACAGCATCTTCCGGACTATTGTAAAATGGCGATAAATAGTTTCAAAATTTAAAAAAAGGTGGCATCACCTTACAGATACAATTAATTAATACCATTTAATAATTTGAGTGTAGGTAGCAGCTTATCCAGACTACTGTAAAATGTCAACTAATAATTTAGAATTTTAATGTACCAGGTGGCCGCACCGCACCTTATGGATAGAAAGATTTATTCACATAGACGACATTATCGGTAAAATTTAGAATATATTTACTATTCTATTTTTGAGTGATTTTTAACAGAGAGGCAGGACAAATTTGTTGCTTCCTAAAAAAGTGTGTCGTAGTCCAGCAGTCAGGTAAAAGTTTTGGGGGGTACTAGGACACAATTCCAAAGTTAATGAAAATTTGGGGTGTTGTTTGGGGATGTATAAGGATGAAGTAAACGATCCTTCCACCTAAATTTCCTTTTGCGGAAACTTCAAAGATGCCTAAAAACCATGATTTTTCAGACTTTTTTCGGTTTTTTGCCTATAAGTTGAAAACTACGATTCTGCGGAAAAATCTTTTCAATAAAGAGTTAAAGAACATTAAATTTCCTTCAAGATTCACTGGTCAAACATATTTTTCGGCTTATAACTACCAAGGTACAGCCCTATAAAGTTAGGCAAAATATCTTGAAATGTAAACATTCACCAAAAAATTCATGTTGGCCCCTACTTTTGATTTTCAACATATCAGTGTATATTATGTATACCCCTTACCTTTTACCACCCCACCCCTCCTTGACCCCCCTTTACCACCATTATTTATGGAGATATACCTAATGAAATGCATTCTATAGCCCATTAACTCCT
The DNA here is from genome assembly GCA_018207615.1 of Philaenus spumarius. Lineage (NCBI taxonomy): Eukaryota > Metazoa > Arthropoda > Insecta > Hemiptera > Aphrophoridae > Philaenus > Philaenus spumarius. Next base: position 733,189 of record JAGFPH010000159.1, on the reverse strand, counting down.
ATAATAAATATCCTATGAAAATAATTGCCTATAACTGGAAATCTATGTGTCCTACCGAAAACTCTTTCCAGTAAAATGTTAAAGAGAATTAAATTTCCTTCAAAATTTACTGGTCAAACATATTTTTCCAGTATAGGAGGCCCTCTTGCATCGCCAGAGACAACCTTGACATAAAAAAGCTTAGAGATTGGTTATTAGATCACCCACCATTCCTTGAAACGCATGACTTACTATCAATAGGGACAGGGGCTGTTGCTTCTGATGGCGTTAATTGCTACTTAGCACGAAGTGTTGGTATTACTGGCATGAAAAAGATGTTGCAACACGGCAACTTTCAAGACCTGAAGTTAAACGCAAAGATAGGGTTATCACCCTGGCATCTGTAACTTGTTCACTTAAAATTAAAAACAAGAAATTCACAGTTGACTGCCTAACTCTCTTTCAAAGGATTTGTCTGACAAAACAGTCAGATGATGACCTCCGAATCTTATTCAAGTATCAGTTATCTCCCTTCCCAATGTCTTTGTTTACAGAGGAAGGAATGCACAAAGGTAAGAAGTCTACCTTGTACAAAGCATTTACGTATTCCTGCAGAAGAAAGTTAACTTGGGAAACAATAAATGTGCAGTCATCGATGGTAGATACCTGCTACTCAAGGTTGTATGGAGTAAGTCAAAAGAAGCCACATTCAAAACAGTGTGTACCTCTTACGTGGATTATGTCAAGCGGCACTTCAGCAACAATTTAATAGTGGTTTTTGACGGTTATTCAGTTGGCATCAATTATCAGGACACTAAAGCTGCCGAATGATACTGATGTTCCCTACTGCTCTCTTCAACGAAGTTCGTGTTTACAAAAGCCACCACCATCAGTACAATTTCTCAAGCTAAATTTCTGGCTAGTGACATGAACAAAAAGAGCTTGATTGCTTTGATCATGTCTGAAATGGAGGCTAATGGTATTCAGGTGAAGCAGGCAACAGAGGATGCTGATGTTTTGATCATAGAAACTGCGATCTCACAAGCAAGAAATTTCGACAGCATCATTACAACTGGAGAAGATATTGATCTTCTAGTTTTGCTGACAGCACGAGGCTATTCCATACAAAATATTTACTTCCAAAAGATTGGGCGAGGTAATGCACCAAGTGTTTTGTATTCGTCAAGATTGTTCAAATAGCCATAGTGAAGACGTTTTATACCTCCATGCCATTAGTGGTTGTGATACCAGCGCTTTTTGGAATTGGCAAAAAAAAGCTCTGTAGGATAAAAACCCATGACTGTCAGATGTAATACAGATCTTCAAAGACCCTGAAGCAACGCCACAACAAATCTCGGAAGCCGGAGAAAAGTTCCTCGTCAAATTGTATGGAGGGACCGTGGACAACCTGGATGACTTGCGTTATCGCACATTCCAAACTGTGGTGGCCCGACCGCAATTCTAACTAAATAGATTGCCCCCTACACTTGATGCTGCAAAATACCACTGCTACAGAGCATACCTTCAAGTCCAGACTTGGCTTGGTGACCGTGAAGATATGCTACCCAAGGTGCCATCTGCCTGGGGCTGGACTTTGACAAAAAAAGGTTGGAATAAGAAATTGAGACTTTGTGTTTTATGATTAATTTACCTTAACACATCATTCCAGTACCACATCACTAACTGATATGTAAGTGATATTAATCGATGATTGTGGAATTTCAGAGAAAATTGATTAATTACTGTGTTCATTTTCAGGTTTAACCCCCACATCAACGACATTGGATACAGCTCCACCTTTCCTTCTGAACATCATAAGGTGCAAAAGCACTACAGAGTGCAGTTCAGGAGGCTGCAGCTGCAAGAAAGCTGGACTCCGCTGCTCACCAATGTGCAAAAATTGTTGCGGCACGGCATGTGAGAATTCGCCCGAGCCAGATTTCAATGAGGAAGACCGCGATGATGAATTCGAGCCTCATTCAACCCAAATAGATGAAGACTCGGAAGATAAAAGCGGTGACAGTGTGCCCCAAAAAAGGGACTGTACCTCAGTACTTATTAGGCCAAAAAATATGTTTGACCAGTGAATTTTGAAGTAAATTTAATGCTCTTTAACTTTATATTGGAATAATTTTTCCGTTAAGACTTTTAGTTTTCGAGCTATAGGAAAAAACCCAAAAAAAGTCTGAAAATCACGGTTTTTTGGCCCCCCTGAAGTTTCCACAAGAAAATTTAGGTGGAAAACTCGGTTACTACTTCCTTATACATCCTTAAACAACACCCCAAAATTTCATTAACTTTGGAATTGTGTCCAGGTAAAAGTACCTGATTGCAGGACTATCGCCTCACTGAGGAATTCTCGGTAACTATTTTTGCAGATTTATTTTACAATATTACTGCCAAAAAATGTTGGAATCATGTTGATACTGGTAGTAAAAAGTTTCGCATCAGTCTCGTAATATGCTGCTACCTAGATACTTTTAAATGTACTATTCCAAAATAGGTTTTTTACCAGAATGCGCTGTAGGTCACATTTTGAAACTCAATGGAGTTAGAATTGTCTGTACAAGTGTAGATACAGTGCGGCCAAGTGAGGTCTTGTTTTCTATAGGCCAGCAGCTATAGTTATATTAAATTCTTATCTGCACATTCTGTTTATATTATATATATTATATTTGCACGAAATAACAGAATACACTTTTTAAGAAGAAATATAATTTTTATTATTTAATTTCAATATAAATATCAAACTTTAACAATTAAATCACATGTTTTCCTTTATATATATATATATATATATATATATATAAACAATGAGGTAATTTCTATTACAATTACAAAGAGATACCTACAACACTATTCTTTACATTATATACCTCTAAGCAGAGGACATTACTTTTGTGATAAACATGGCGGCCGCTTTCATATGGCCGCACTGTCTCTATCTAGACACTGTAGAACTGTAGGACTTATAAATGTATTAAAGCAAATACAGTATCTGTTATTTTTGTAACTAGAATGTTCTGTTAAATCAAATATTGAATCTCAATATGGAGATAAATGTTTCATACCAGTTCTGTCACGTGCTGCACTCTTTATCCTTTTATTTGAACTTTATATTGCCTATTGACAAACGTTGTCATTTTAGATTTATAAATTAGTTTATTTTAATTTTCTTTTAATCTTAAAATGAGAAATCTAAGAAAAATTGTATTCTATTAAAAATTAGAAGAAATGATTCTTGCGACATTTCTATATCTTAAATTGTATTTTCTAAAATAACATTTGAACTTACTTTTTGTTGCCGTGAAGTTGTTTCCTATAAAAAATTAGGCCTGCATAGATTTACTTTACTAGCTATCAAGTTCATTAAATACAGTTCTATTGTTTTCTGTCTCCATCACAGAACATGTAATATATAGTAGAACCGGCACCGGGCGGGGTGGAGTTATGTGAGTCAAACCTCCTAGCTGTTCCCCCACTCTCTTGCCCTCTCAGTTCCTTCACAAGCGCTTTCTCAATTACCTTTTTCTGATGAATTGTAACTGTTTTGCTCCCATAAAGAGTTTTGTGGAACGTGATTTTTTGTGCAAATGAAACTTACAAGGGCTTAAGCCCAAATAGTTGTCAGTTATACCTACTTACTGCAATTACATTAATAATTGTTTTAATGAATTCTGAATGTTGTGAAACGTATTAATATTCGGACAGTGAACAAAATAAATAAAACACATTTATTACGATTTTGATATTATCTTTATTTTATAGTGAACCAAGGTTTCAACAATAACAGTGTTGTAAATAACTTATTTAAACCATGGTCCACCGTGTGAAAGTTTAAGTGAAATAAATATTAGAAACATAACAATTTAGTTTTATTTATTTTGTTTTACTTCATTGTCCGAATGTTTATAAGTAGTCAACATAACATAATTGGTAGGAGGGTAAGTTTCATAAAAAAATGAACTTTTTTAAATTGTATTTATTATGTTTACATAGTGTATTTAGGTATTTAAGTATAGACAAACAAATTATTGTCCCTGGAACAATACTAATTTGTTGTTTCTGGACCTTATTTTATTTTTGTGGATTTGGATTTGATCGTTGATCTCATTTATGTGATGAAATATCCTTATTTTAAAATAATATGCCCCTATGCTTTTTAAAAGTAATGGATAGTAAGCTTCTTGTTCTAAAAAGTGATCTGTTGAAGAAAAAAACCTTTTCCCCACGCACGTCTTTAAAAACAAAATTAAATTAAATTTTGTTTTGTTATATATTTTTTTCTTTTCGTGAAATTTTTTCACACAAAATGCAAATAGAAGTTAGATTTTTCCGGGAATTTACCAGTCTTTATCAGTATTTACCAATCGCTGGGATGTTGATGCTAGTTGGCCGTTCAAATCATTGACTACATTGTTTTGATTTTGTACCATTGATTTAAGTCTTTTTTTTGGAAGGAGACCGTGTATTTTTTAAGTGAGAAGCACAACGTTTTATTGGCCTACGCTCCTAAAAAATAAATAAAAAAAGTAAGATAAACATAGTAACCAAAAACATTAAAAAGCTGAAAATTATTTCACAATGGAAATAATAAAACAAAATGAATTATAATTTCACAAACAATAATAATGATTAACTGAGATATTAACGTACCTGCATTTCAGATTTTTGGAAGTGTTTAGGGAAACCTTCAAACCTGGGAGGAATTACACCTGGTTTTAGTTTATTGTAAAAAGGAGATGTGTCAAAGTCTTCTTCTCTAAAATGCTTAAAACACAGCCGGCTATGATTACCAGGTTCCCAATTTTCTCTTCTAATAGCTTGCACCCACTTTTTACTCAACTCCTTATCAATTGCGAACCTAACATAAGTAAAACAGGTGAAGTGAGAGTATTTAGGAGATTAAAGCGTACCATCGAATAAAAGAATCGCCAATACAGTACTAAATCGAAAAGAGTACTAGTGAATGTAATAATATTATTTAAAACTAGAGGGATCTTTAAAACTAGATGTTTTACCCTCAGCTCGCTTCGATCGCCAACCCCCGCTGTGACTCGTGTCGAAGCAAATGCAAACAGGTTATTTTATATAAATAGGCCCTACTATTAAATTCTAATATGTCTTATTTATTTTAATTAGGATGTAACATAGTGATTTCTTATTTTTAAATTCCTTAATTTATTAAGGGTTTATTCTCTAGTGTTAAGGAAAGTATAGCAATCAACATTTTTACTACATTTTCACCCCTTAGCAGCACGTGACAAAATGTCAATCTATGATACTTTTTTTATGTATGTTGTAAAATATAAATGTAAAAATTTCCAGCTAACTAACTGTTTAAGGAAAATATAACAATTAATTTTTATTGTTTTATGGGTTGTTTTAACACTTAAATCAAAATTAATTCTAACCTATGTTACTCAAGGATAGTGTAGCTTTTCATTAGTAAAACTATTTTTTCAATCGGTTCAGTAGTTGAACCCCTACATACAAACAAACAAATTTTACCTCTTTATAATATTAGTATAGATACTTACTCATGAAAAGTTATCGGAGGGCTAACTGCTTCTCTCACGCTGCAATTAAAGGCCGCACAACAAAGCATTATAACATAAAAAAATAACAAAACACAAAAAAAAGAAACTTCAATAACAAAGACTAAACAAGGAGTAACATAAACACACGTGGAGAGCTCTGATGGAACGGAATGTGTAGGTTAAGTGTGTTAAACTGCGGGTGGGTGTGTTATTGAGGGCAAAGGAGTGGGGGTTAGAGAGCGGGAGTCGACTCACATCCTCTTACCCTATGCCGCTTCTATTCTATTCAATATTCTGTGGTTATTCTCCATACTGTTTTGTTTTTATGGCTATGCCTACTTTTTCTTTTTATAACCTAATTTTGTTTCAGAATATTTTGTAAAATAGTGAGCTATTTTCAATTATTGTATTTTGTGAATTAGATAAACTAATTATTATTGATCCTAATATGTTTCCGCGATATAAAAGCTAGACAAAATAGGCGTTTTAAGCAATTTATAAAATGCTAATGTTGGCCTAACCCCTGCAACATTTTAAGCAAAAATCTTAATTTTTGATTTGCATACGATTTATTACATGACGTAGGATGGTAACTTGAATGAATATGAACCATAATTTTTCAAAAATGTTGATTACACTGGGAGTTATGGACATTTAAGTAAAACTGGTAGGCTTATTTTATTACATTTAAGCCTACTCTATGTAAGCTTTTTTTCAAAACTGTATAACTCGACGACTATAAAAAAGAAAGTTATTAAATTTAATAATTTGGTATAAGATAAAGTCTATATTCTAATATTGCAATGTATCATATAGTTTTTGAAAAAATAACTATATAAAAATAGGGATTTAAAAAATAATTTGGAGAAATTTTTTTCTGATAAGGATATTAAAATAATTAATTTCATGGAGAACAAGTATTGTATTTAGTTTCTGAATAATGCTATCACTTTTCGAATTATT
>JAGFPH010000159.1:698951-711720 GCA_018207615.1 Philaenus spumarius | reverse complement strand
ATTTTCAAGATAACAAGCTGAGACTCAGCATAAATGTTTAAAATATATATTTTAACTCCTATGTCAAGTTTCAATTCGATATATTAAAATTCGGCCAATTTAGAATGAGCCAACGCTTCATATATGAATAAGATGTCCCCTTTTAGTGATTTCCCCTGCTTCAAAATACATACCTGCATTATCGAATTTTTTCCAGACAAACCATTGCTCGGACGAAATAAATACATATGACCTTTTTTGTTTAAAAATACCTCCCCTACACGGTGGTATTTTTTATTTTCCTCTATCTTCATCCCAGCTCGAAATATTAAGGATAATCGAAAAAAATGATAATCGATTTTTTTTTCGACTTTGGGAAATCGATAGACTGGTAAACTTTTTTTTATGTTAATCTACATACTTTAATGTACTTATAAAAAAAAAATCAGCCGTATTGCAAATTACTGGTACTTTTGGTCTAAATTGACCTTTACCGACTGGCCTATTTACGTTAGATGTAAATTCAATACCGGTAAATATTTTTGTTATGTCTAAAGCGGTTAGGCCAATTTAGGTTACAGTAAAAATCGTTTACAACGAAACAAGGTATGTTCAGTCTGGGAGTAGGCCTTATTTGACATGTTTTAGATTGTGTAAAGGCTATCTAATACAGCTTTCTTTTTTTATAGCACGCTAAACATTTAACAACAACTCTGAGATGATGCAATCCTGTGGGTTTGGCTACATATTTCTTCTTCTTGCCCTTTCGCGAATTCCGATTGACGTCATAGAATATGGTATCAGAAATAAAAAGGTTGCTTGGTTTGGAAACGTTGTAGGCAGTAAATGAATTGTTTAATTTTTAACCAATTTATGATAATTGAATGTAGGTATATATTTTAAATGTGTTTGGTGTATAGACTTATGAGTAAAATATTTTGGCAAAAATGATGTTGACTCTTATGAACAAAATTTACACCGACAAGGATTTTAGGCTTAGTCATGTTCATACCACTCTCCAATAGAATGGGTTTAAAAAAATATTTATTGCAACTTTTTGAATGATGTGTTATTATTTATGTGATACTTGAGAGAACGCTTAAATGTAGGTGTTTTCTTTTATTGAACATTTCACTAACGTTGTTCAATAAATTAAACATAATTTTAAATGTTATTTACAAATGTTGACTCTAGTTATAAATGAAAAGTGCAAAAAAATTATCATAAACAAAAACAAAGAAACACAAGTGTTCGAGAGTTCTTTGAAATGAGTTTTGGAATTAAATTGGCAATGGTGCTATTATAATAATCGATGTACGCAATTGTTTTATTATGCCTAATATTTGACCTTCGAAGTAATTTCAAATAAGTACATTATAAATGGAATTGTATTAGCCAATAAACGAATTAACTTCATACAATGATGTTTGGAAATTACGTCAATAAAGGATTTTAAAATTTTAGAACATGAGCAAAATTATAGAGTTTACCTTTTTTAAAAAAATAAATAAAAATTATCATAAGACATATGATGACATGCTATTATCATTTATTAACATTTCCTTCTTATTATCTTGAAGCATCAAAACAAGTTGCATGTGTAATTTTGTCAGGGTATTCCAGTTTCCGGCAATTTGATATCGGACATTGACGTAGTTTCAAGGTTTTGTTGGTTATTCACCAGGTAAGCAAGGGCAGAACCTTGCCAGCCTGGGCCTTGGACTTGGGCTTGTTACCACTTGTAGCGTGTTTGGAATTGATTCAAGTATTGCTTTTGTTTTAGTTACAAAGCATAATTTGTTTATCCGGTTTGTTTCTAACTAGAGCAGTGAATTTGGTCATTAATAAAGACATATATAGATCTACTAACAATGTAACAAAGATATGAAGTTAGAGGTAATCTAATCAACTTAAGAGTGTATTAAGTGTAAGACTCACATATTTTAACCTACCTAGCCGATATACTTTATTCTCATTTTCGCTGCCACTTGAAATTTCAAGAGAGTAACGTTAACATCCACGGTAAATTAGTATTTAGCATTCAAATAATCTACTTTAACGTGATTTCTTAGTAATGAAAATTGATTAATTAACGATTAACTGTTTGTATTTTAGCTGAAATCTTTAAATGTTTACAAGTTTTGAATAAATTTAAATTCAAATGTTTATAGGCTACATACGGTATTAATAAGCAAAATAATAATGTAAACAGGAGCTTTGTAATTGGCGCTCAAAATAGTTTAATGCCAATCGAACCAATCAGAGGGTATTTAAAACAAACCCAATCCGTAACAAAGTTTACATTTTGGGATTCTTAGCATTAATCTATTATCACTTCTATAAAGACACATTTCTGCTCCATAAATAATAACTTTTCTTCCTCTACTACTTTATACAACTATTTTCCATTACTGATTAAACCATATTGCTGTAACTTTAAATTTAACCACTCATGGGTAAAAGTAATTTTCAGGATTATGCTTACAAAGGTCAATTGTTATCTTTCAACGTAAATAGCTATTTTTCAAACTGTGTACAATACTAACGTCATTTTTGAACTTTTTAATTGCACTTAGTTTAAACTTGCCATGAAGTTTAACCTAACAATGGTCTATTGTATGAAAAATAAACGATTATAATATCCAATCATGCATTTAAAAATGGAGGCAGTTTGAAAATTTCAAACCTGAATTAACCAAAGTCCATACATTTTAACAAAAATATGTCAAGAAATCTTTTTTGTAGCCATTTTAATTCCCTATCGGATGGTGTAACGTTCAAAACAATCGGATAATGGATAGTAGTTAAGTTACGTGTAATACTTGGTTTGTTCAACCCGGCATCCTATACCAACACAGTAAACACAACACTATTGTATGTACAATGTACATAATATGCTGCTATTATATCAAAGAAAGGTTTGACCTATTGAGTTCAAAATTAAGCATGACGTTTTTTAATGATCTACTTAAGAAAAATAAACGATAATAACCAATCATGCATTTAAAAATGGCGGATGTTTGAAAATTTCAAACTTGTATTTACACAAAAACCGTATATTTTAACAAACAATTTCAAGACACCTTTTTTGTAGCCCTTTTGATTACCTATCGGCTGGTGTAACTGTCAAAAAACAATCGGATGATGGGTAATAGTTAATTTATGTCTAATGATTAGTTTGTTCAACTCGGTATCCTGTATCAACTTGGTAAATATAACAAATTGGTGTGTACGTATGCTGTTATTATCCATAACTTAACTACCATCCGTTCAGGTTTGAAATTTTCAAACAGCCGCCATTTTAAAAAGCATTATTGGATATAATCATTTATTTTTCTTAAAATAGATCATTGTGAGGTTTAACCTTCATGTCAAATTTGAACTCAGTCGGCCAAACCACTCTCTAAATATTAATTATTTTGTAAAAAACAAATACATTCAAACAGACGAAAAAGTAAGCACCGTAGACCTATGTTCATATTGTGAAATATGTTTGTCTAGATCCCAGGAACAAATCCACAAAAGAGGACCAGAGAGTTCGGGGACACTAAAACAGTGTAGGTATTTAAATCTATTATAATTTACTACAAATTCTATTTCATTGTTTATTGGTTACACCAAACCAAAAACTATTGATTGATTAATAGTTGCTATTAATTGGCAATCCTAATTATTCCAGTTCTGATAAGTAGAAATTTTTTTCTAAAAGAGAATTTTATTCGGATTATGTAAAAAAACTGTAACGGACAGAAGCCTCTGTGCATGTTTATTATTATTATTGTTTTTTTTTATCTTCTTTACTTGAAACAGAGCCTGTTAGATCAATGAAGACAGACGGAGGGAACAGTGCAGGTAAATCGATAGCCAAGTTCCAACTGTAGCAGTCGAGCTAACGAATTTAACCACTCGGCTACCCCCCTTCCCCAAACTCCAACCAAAATTCAAATAATTGACAAATATTTGAGCAGATTAATACTACTATAGGTTTACGACGTTATTTTGTGGTATAAATTAGGCTACAAATGCACAGTTTTTATTGATGTAGAACAGAAAAACAAACAAAACTAGTCAGACGTTGAATATACAGTTTTCTGCTTTGTTCCATTAGCTTAGCGATCATATATTATTATGTGTTAAGAAAGACAAATTAAGCACAAACTTTCGGTACCAAATAATCATACTATTATATCAAACATTTCAATTACTCTGCACATTGCTAAACATCTCCCCCCCCACACACACATACATATTATCTTTGATTACAATATTCATCCTTCGTGTTTTGTCAATCAAATGACTTTTAAGATTTACGAAGCTGGCCATATCGCGTATATCCAGTAGATGCGACGTAATCTTCTTCTGTTATATTATTATTATTCATCTATTGTATTCTTGACTTATTTACTAGAAGATCGTAAATTAACTTTGTATAGTAATAAATTCCTTATTTTAACAAGGTTATGTTTAATGCAGGAACTTAATTATTGTATTACGCTATAAAACACGACTTTTTGTACAGGTGACATATTTATTGTTCGGATTCTAACATTTGTCCAGTAATGAAAATACTAATTACTTTTAACTACCTTCCATAAAGTAAAATATTGCATAAAATACTATCCTTCGAGACAATCATCGAGTTTATTTGTATTCGTCAAATGTAATAAAACGTGTCATTTGAATTAGAGATATTATGTAGCTTAAATAAAATATTTGTGAACTCAATAATACAAAATGTCTCAATAATAGGAGTAATGATCATATAAGTTCAGCAAGAAAAAATAAATTAGTCATTATATATTCTACTAGGAGCTCTGCCCCTGCTCGTTTTGCTCGCCAACCCCTGCAGTGACATATGGTGATGACAATGCAAACCACAAAATCATCAATTTATTCAGAATTTTTTCAATTTTTTAATAGGAATTTTTACGGAAATGATGAATGATTAGGACAGAGGCACTTGGATCTAAGTTGGGTGGTGGGGGTAGCTGCTGTACATAATGTAAGACATAGATAGAAATAGACACTCAATATTCCCAACATTTGTCCACAAAATCCCTAATTTTGTCCATAATTTTTACATTTAAAAATTTTAAACAGGAATTAGAAAATATTTTCGGAATAAGCTTAGAAAAAAACTTATATTTTGAAATCACAGACAGACACTTAAATTGTGTTTATATGTAAAAATGTAGAGATACCCCGTTAATCAAACAGATATTTGTAAAATAAACAAATGAATGAAACACTGTTTGTTTACTAAGAATGTTTAAATGACCAAAATGGAACTGTACGTAGAAATGAAACAAGATCGCCCAAGATAATAAGGCTCAAGGAAGACCTACCTACAATGACAATACGGTCAATCTTCTGTTCTTTTTAAGTTTCAATTTGCATGAAAGTTTCTTAGTGCTAGTAACTGATATTCCGTCCTGTTGAAAATACAATTAAAATACAACAGTATATTTATAATCCATAAGCGCCTTTTTAAAAGTTATGACAATTTGTTTGACTATTTTAACTTTCTTATAGATTCAATCGGATGTAATTGACAGCTTCCACAATGTTGCTGTAAGGCATTAATTGCAGCCTGGCCTTGAGGTTGACCTCTGTAACATTTCAGGAGCCTCTGGATGTTGTAAGAGTTACAACATCTGACTCTCTCAACACTTTCTCTTATCCTCTTGTTTGGTGATCTTGTTCAAGGTCGACGCCAACATGCACTGATAGAGGTTATTGGTCTCAAAAGGTTTTATTTCCTTGCACGTTATACATAGGAAGTAAGTGTTGATAGGGCGGAATAAATAAAGGGTTTTGTGAAAATATTAACTCGCCTATTCTTTCGCCAGAAACAACCGTTTTCTGTATTTGAAGATGTTCCTGACTATTTAAAGCTTGACGTAAAGATGTGTTTTGGTTTTTGTTTGTTTTAATTTTCTTTTTTATATCAGGGAATAATAATAATAATAATAATAATAATAATAATAAATACAAACAGTAAATAATAAAAGACACATAGAAAGTAGGTCTGCAATTTTCTGCTTTACTTTAATAGATTGTAATATGATACTAAACTGGCCTTCAACTGTAGAAATCTAACCAAATTCAATAACGATTTTGTTTTGTTGAAATACCTTCTAGTAATAAACAAATTAAGAACATATTAGATAAAACCCTTATATTCCTTTATACTGACAGTTAAGCTTAGGTCTGTACATGACTGAGATGAGATAACCAAAAGTTTCAAAATTAGTACTTTAATAAAATGTAATGGATGTAGATTTGACAGAGGTGACTAATTAACATTTATATTTAACAATGTATCTAGATGATTACGAAGAAGTCATCTTTAGTTGTTTACTTTAAATGATCTGATGGCAATTAGTTTATATTAATTACAATACTACTCTTTATTTGTATTTAAGATTTGAATAATTGATCTTCACGCAGAAATTGTAGAAAGAACTATACCGTGAGTCTTAACACAACTTATTAATAGTAATTATTCAGTTGTTTAGATCAAACTCAATTAACCTAATTAAAATATTTACATCTGCGTTAAAAACTTAATTGACTTGGATTATGTCAGCTAGTGTTATATCATTCGACCTCATTTTTACAGTAGATTCAATTGCAGAACTTTTCAGGAAACACATAGAAACGGAAATTACGAGTTACAGTGAAATTAACGCGATTCGTATCTTTGAGTGCTCCAGTTAGCAATGGCATGCCTGCTTTTGTTTCCCGAAACAATTTCACTCCATCAATTGTATAGTCTTAACAAAGTAACTTTTCGGTTAATGTCTTTTATGTTCTATGGTTTTCAATATGAAAGATTTTGTATAGTTTATACAATTTCCATTTTAAAGATTTTTCCTTAAAATATACATTTCTCGAGTTATGCTACCAATCGTGGACAAACTTACGTTTGTATGAGACACATCTGTATGACGAACATATTCGTCCACATTAAAAATAAAAACTAAGTTTGATTTCAGTTGTGCGCTATAAAAATGTTGATTTCATACGTTTAAATGATTGAGTTGAAAATAGGAATTAAACCCAAATTTAAACAATTTTGTATTATTTATGTAGAACTGCCTAGCTTGAATTCGTAAACGGGCAGCTTATGCATGTAAAAAAGGTCCAATGGAACAACCCATCTTGTGCTTGTTTACCTATTTTTTTAATCAAATTGCAAATTAAATTTTAAGTTGTAGAACGGCTTGGTAAGTCCTCAATGTTAAATTCAACTGAAGGAAGCTATGTTTTATTAATTTTTTACTACAGTAATTGAAAAGGTATACTAGGCCTACTGTATACCACAATTAAATTTAACCTAGTCAAAAAGTTATTTAAGATTTTGTATGTTTGGTCAAACACGTACTAATTATTGTTTGAATTTGTAATCTACCAATCAAAAATATTTGGATTGCATATTTAAGCAAACGCGTTTGTTATTTGCAGGCGTTTACAGATAATCTGTGCGTGTTTTCGTTTTAACTCCTGACAAAACCAAGAGGGGGGAATATATTTTTAATGAAAATAATTGTATCCGGTCCAATCACTTAATAGCACACACAAGTCGCCCATTTCCTAGCCTGTTTCTGAAAAATAATCTGGCAAATTAGCAAGTCCGTATTCTAGGTGAAAAGACAGCTTCTATTTAAGACTGTGGCTGCTTATCTGAAACTGAAAAATGACTTTATTGAACGTATATTGACTAATTTGGAATAAATTTTGTGTGAGAACGAGATGGTGAATCTATGGAATACACTGTGATTTAGCTTGGATTTTTGGATACTTATGGTGGTTCGTAAACCAGACATAAGGGACGTTTTCTTTTGTCCTACGGAGGTGCAGGATCAGTGATGATTTGTTGGACGAGTGTGCAGCTAGACCCTTGGGATCTGTGTCTGAGTTTATTAGTTTTAGGATGAAGTCCTCGAGTGTGGGGATTTTGTGCCCTTGAGAGATGGTTACGTTCGATACGTACCATGGAGAGTTGGTGATCCAAGTAATAATAATAATTTGATCAATAATAATAAATAATCAGTGAGTTATTGTGAAAAATAAAAACACAATTTAAGCTTAACTGGAATAGCACTAATACGAGTAACATAAAAAAGTCAGGGTCTCTAATTAGTTTCAAACGGCAACTAACTTATAAACTGATTTGGTTTGTGTTTTACGATTATTTCTGTTACTTGTATATAACCTGATATAAAATATTTTAAGATTTATATTCTACTATTAATATATTTGTAGTTACCATTTGCGAGATATAATAACTTTGAAATCATTTCAGGTTTAATTACGTACTTGAACATTACATTGAATACATTGTGTTTAACTAATTACTTGAAGTTATATAATATTATCAGTGTTCAAAATTCACCTGTGTACAAGTCAGACTTGATCCAAAACACCCTTAAAGGGATTAAGGTTGAAACCCTAATAATTTATTTACACATTAAAAATGACATTGTGTTTATATGTATGTATGTATAAACTATCGTTGTAAAGTGCACTGTAAATAGTGTGGCGCAACTTTTCACCATTTAGGGTGTTCAAATGTCACCCAAAAATGTCAATAACACACCTTATAGGTGTTTTGAGTAACCTTTACACCATAAGGGTGAAATGGTCGACCTAAGGGAGTATGAATTACACCCCAAAGGTGTGATAGGGATGTAAATAGGTGATAAGGTGTAAGGTCTCATTTATTGGTGTAAATATCCCAGCTAGGGTGAGAAGGTTTAATCCCAAAGGTGCAACGATGACGGCAAAGGTGAAAATAGGGTGTTCATTTAGTAAGAAAGGGCGCATGCTCAGTGAGAATAAAATTGACTTTGTATGGAACACGGCTGAAAGACGGAACTTGAGGTTATGAAATGATGGAATAGGAAACGGTGTAGTAAAAAAAATCTACTGAGACGTAGACGCTTGGAATATTGGCAAGGTAAGAATCTAACCTGTAATCTTTTCCTTCTATGCATATCGACTGTGTTTTGCCAAAATGGTGAATGGGACATTTTAAAGTTTTTTCAGTATGAGCAAAAAACGATATTTGAATACTTACATACAAGTTGCTTATATTGTACAACTTTAATTGAAGAAAACCCCTGGTTTTGCTTTATTGTACTTCAAATTAAAGGTCTAAACTATTCGCCCTTTCGTTTTTTATGATAAAGAGGTAAAGTAAACATAACACTACTCATTTCAAACATAAATATAAGTAACAAAAAAAGCTCAAACAACTGTTTAATTTTCTTTTAAGTTTTCAGAAAAACTCGAAATTTGCGACGTCTGCATTGATATAGTATGATATCATACAGTAGACCTTTCAAATGTTATTCTAAAGTCTCGCCAATACAAACTATACAGACTAACTTAGTACCGAGCTAAGTAATTATAAACATCTCACGAATACAAATCATACTGACTCACTTAATTAGAACCAAGCAAACTTCCTCACTTCTAGATGGCGCTGACAAACTATCTTTTACTTTACACGTAATATTTATACCAATAGTAAAGTAACTGAAGTTTTGTTAATTTGTCAGTTTTCTTTCATGAAGCCGTAGTCTAGTGGTAACGAAGATGCCGAGTTCGAATCTAGGCTAGGGAGACCAGATATCTAATCATATCTGTGGTTTGAGGGTAGGAGGGCGGAAGGAAAGCAAACGGTGGTTGGCTCGCTTCCAAGCTGACGGGATATGACTAGATATCTGGTCTCCGGCTGGGGCTATTTTGCATAATTTTACTAAAAAATTTATATATATATATTTACTAAAAAAAAACAGGAAAAAAATACTAAACAATTGATTTCTTGAATGGAACGTATATATTAAGCGATAAGCTTAAGGCAGTGTAAGTGAACATCTATTTTAATGTTAATCTCTTCTTCACGAATTTGTACATTCGCCCGTTTATATTAAATTTATTTGTACAGTTAAGAACAATACAGTATTAGCAAATATTTTAAATATTTACACCTAAGGGTAGTGTAACTAGAATGAGAATATTACACCTTATGGAAGAAATATTACACCTTACAGGGTATAAATATTACTCCTACAGCTGCCACCTTTAAGGTGTAACTGCACACCTTTCCTTTTTACAGTGTAGCTGATACGAAAACAAACAAATACAGTCTATATTACTCCTAAGGTTAAGGAATTTCATTCTGTCAAACTCAATAAACCAGTGTTGTAAAGTAACAGATATAAAATCAAACAAATACAGCCTATATTACTCCTAAGGTTCAGGAATTTCATTCTGCCACACTGAATGAACCAGTGTTGTAAAGTAACAGATATAAAAACAAACAAATACTGCCTATATTACTCCTAATAGTCCAGTCAATAAAGGGAAAAATAGGCCTTAGTTGGAAGTAATTAGTGAAAAGCTGAAATTTTTCAGATGTTACAATAATATAAGAGGAGTATTTACACAAAATTCCCCACCCTTCACCCTCTTGCTTCCCCCCATACCCCCCTTAAAGTTAACTTTTGAAAGACTTTTTTATTTTGTCAATATCTAAGAGATAAAAAGCGATAGAGTCATTTTTATTTCGTTATTGTAATCCTTATAATATTCTCTATAAAAAATGTTCATTGCGTTTAAGCCATAAAACAATTATTTACCGTGTATTTTTAAATTTAATGTTAAAATTTTAACTTTTCTATTACAATAATTACATGTTTAGCTATTTTTTATTAATATGAGACAAGTTATGAAAAAAAAATGGCTCAAATAAAACTTTTAGGGTATTTTGCAATCTTTATATTGATATAAGTTTCATAAATGTTAAGTGCAGACAGTTGACTTAATCGGCCTGGCAAAGGGAGATGCGCCGCGCGGGGCGTACGAGTCCTCGCGGGCCGGATCAGCCTGTTGGCATATCAGCGGCCAACCTGCAGTAAAGGCCTATTGTTTGAACTTAAATTTGTATAGCTGGTCTAATTATGGGTATTACAATGGTAAAATAGACGTTGAAGCTTTCCAGTAACCTCCATTTTCTTTCATCTTTTCCATCTTCCAATTCCAAACTGTAGCACCCAATCTGTTACCAAGCCATGTCTGCATTTGCAAATAAACCCTGAACAAATGCTGATGAAGGGAGGATGCTTTGCAAGGTCGAATTTTGACCTTAGATTAGATTTTTTTGCAAGTTTTTGCAAGTAACGAGCTTCATTGAAGTTCATGAGCTTTTTCTTTTAAGATAAAATTTTCCCCGTTTGTTTTCAGTTCTTTGGAATCATCTTGACGTAGAAACACCGACGCTTGAGTTTGAGCTTCTTCTGACTTTTGTAAAATGTCCAAAGATTTTATTTTTCCCAGTTCAAAGAAAGAAGTTGTTGTGTCACAACCTGTTATGGCATACGCAAACAGATTAAGCTTCCTTTTGTCGTTCAACTTATGGATGATTTTGAAAATCCTGTAATACACTTTTCCATGTAATCGTCCAGTTACTGGTTTTCAAAAGTAGATTGTATGGTTCTCAGGCCCAAGCGCTACCAACAGTATTAATAAATTGACAGTAAACAAAACATGTTCTGCTGCTTGACACTTGCCGGTTTTAGCCAGTCCTGGGCATGGTGGGTCCATATTTGATGGATAATGGAACGGTCCTAATAACTTAGGGTTAGGAATAATCCCCCGAATCAAAACTGGCTCTCCTAATATAAAGAACATTAACAATTTTATAAACAAAATTTCAGCTTTTCACTAATTATATCCAACAAAGGCCTATTTTTTCCCTTTATTGGCTTGGCTAAAAGAAATCATATTGTGTGCTTATCACTGCAATAATAAATACCAGAAAATAAATAAATAATGAAAAAATAAAATAAATGTTTACGTCTATTTTACCATTGTAATACCCATAATTAGACCAGCTATACAAATAAAAGTCAAAACAATAGGCCTTTACTGCAGATTGACCGCTGATATGCCAACGGGCTGATCCGGCCCGCGAGGACTCGTACGCCCTGCGCCGCGCCATCTCCCTTTGCCAGGCCGATTAAGTCAACTGTCTGCACTTAACATTTATGAAACTTATATCAATATAAAGATTGCAAAATACCCTAAAAGTTTTATTTGAGCCATTTTTCATAACTTGTCTCATATTAATAAAAATAGCTAAACATGTAATTATTGTAATAGAAAAGTTAAAATTTTAACATTAAATTTAAAAATACATGGTAAATAATTGTTTTATAGCTTAAACGCAATGAACATTTTTGATAGAGAATATTATAAGGATTACAATAACAAAATAAAAATTACTCTATCGCTTTGTATCTCTTAGATATTGACAAAATATAAATTTTTTTTCAAAAGTAAACTTTAAGGGAGGTAGGGGGGGGGAGCAAGAGGGGGAGGGACAGGGACTTTTCAGAAAATATTCCTTATATAATCAACTAACATCCATGAAAAAATCAGCTTTTCACTAATTAGTTCCGACTCAAACCCTTTATTGACTGCGCTATAAGGTTAAGGAATTGTATTCTGTCAAACTGATTGAACTATCGTTGTAAAGTAACAGGTATAAAAACAAACAAATACAGCCTATGTTACTCCTAAGGTTAAGAAATTGCATTCTGTCAAACTGAATGAACCAGTGTTGTAAAGTAACAGATATAAAAACAAACAAATACAGCCTATGTTACTCCTAAGGTTAAGGAATTGCATTCTGTGAAAACTGAATGAACCTGTGTTGTAAAGTAACAGATATGAAAACAAACAAATACAGCCTATGTTACTCCTAAGGTTAAGGAATTGC
>JAGFPH010000159.1:682156-693406 GCA_018207615.1 Philaenus spumarius | reverse complement strand
TGTGTACCAAATTTCACGTTCCTAGGCGGTAGGGTTTTTGAGAAATATAACAAACAATATTTATTGTTTTAGGGGTTGTTTCAACCCTTAGAGGCCAAATATTTAAAAATCCTTTCTTCATTCGCCTAGCCCCTATGACAAATACGTGTACCAAATTTCACGTTCCTAGATGGTAGGGTTTTTGAGATATATAACAAAAAATATTTATTGTTTTAGGGGTTGTTTCAACCCTTAAAAGTCATATATTTTAAAATTCTTGATAAAAATAAGAATGATACCGATATTGTAAGAAGTTTGCAATCTTCCTTGCCGGTGAGCGACGCTAGTGAAACCTAGCGGGACATCGATGAACTACTACGGCTGCCGATCCATGTACTTTGTAAACTCTAATTGCAGAGGTATTTTGAAACGACGAAATAAAATACTTCTATTGAATGTAACTGAAATATTAGACGACTATTTTAACGTCACAATACTTTAGTTGATGTAGGTTTAAATTTAAAACATACTTATCTTAAAATACAATTTTTACAACAGAATTAGTTTTGCTATTAAAACGTTGAAGTCTTATGGAGAAATAGATATTGAATTTCTTAAAATAAAAATTATAAAACAAAACTTTCAGTAAACAATTTTTTATAGGCTGATACGTAAGATAGTAACAAATTATTTGTCTGTTACGATTTTTTACTGAACGTGCTGGTTCTCGGTGAGAAAAATATAAACTATACCCGCCCCATGTTAAACTGGAGATCAGAGCCGTGAGCGGTTGGGCTGACTCCGGTCCCCTCTTAATGCGCCTCTAGTTCTAATCCTGTGACAAATACGTTTATCAAATGTTACGTTCCTAGGATGTATTTTTTTTTAGATATATATAACAAACAATATTTATGGTTTTAGGAGTTGTTTCAATGACAAATATGTGTACCAAATTTCAAGTTCCTAGGTGGTATTACGGATATTAGAATACACGGTAGGGGTCTCGTGCAGGTCCCTGCCACCCGGCTCGGAGACGTGACGTCACCCTGAACCCTCCGCCTTGCCCCACTGTATACAGACTCCAGAGTCCACAATGTCATTCGCTATTCGAACACTAAAACGCGTAACCTGCAGCCTTTAATTTCGTTAGATATTTTTAATGCTTAAGGACGAAAGTATAATTTTGCAGGCCAGTACGATTTTATATCGGTATATACATTTATTAATATTAAAAGTGCCCTAACCATGCCGTTACTCTTAAGTTTTGTGTAATAATCACTAGAGTTTGATGAATTCCCGTGTGCACAAATTTTAAACGATTTTTTTATTCAATGCAAAGTTTGATCATGTTTGACCTAAACCGTAACATTTATAAAGATGTAATTCGTTTATACTTATCACTGAGTATAAGTTGACCATTTATTTATTTCAGAAACAATTTATATTTTTTATATTTTAACAAGCCATTCGTCCATGAGAGTTCGTATCTGATCCAAACACCTTCATCAATCTTCCCCATTAGATATGTTTTAAAATATATTTTACATAAATGTTGTACCAGTCTCAGTCTCCAACCAACACCTTGTAAAACCAAGGTAATATTTCGAAGGAAATTTTACAAGAAAACTAGTTGAATATTATGATCGCAGATCTGTCATGGTTAAATAATATTAAGAGCAATATAGATATCATTTTCTGAAAAAGTTTGTTTATATATCAATAATAGTTTCTTATCAGCAAATTAATTATTAAAATTGTGGAAAATATTGTTTTACATGAGTAAGTACAATGCATATAACCAATTCACTCATGTATATAATCAATTTATGTATATGTTTATATCATCCAAATTGATATCTTCAGACTTTTGTTACTTGTAGAAGAACGCCCAGAAATGAATAATTATAATACTTAAAGATCATCATAAAAAAAAAAACTGATATTAACAAATTGAAACTGAGTTAATTGGTCTGAAATTGTATTGTAAACGTACGAAGAACACATTTGGTAATTTTTTTTAATTGATAGTTTGAATCAATACTGCAAGAACTCTCTTACACAGCAAATGCACATCTTCTTTATCCGAACATTAGTAAAATATTACATTTAGTGAGCTTCAAATCTCAATGAACATTATATTGTAATATGTTTTATTTGAACTTATTTATTATGTATTTTATAGTTCTAGTTTCCCCCCCCCCCCCCGCACTACCTAACTCTTTGTTTAGCCAGCCAAAAGAAAGTTTGGTTAGTTTTTTAACATCTACAACATAATTCTTATAATCTTCTGTTTATATAAACTATAAAATTTCCAAAATTTTAATATATTGAACGTTTTTGTAAAATCACAAATGTAAATTTCAAGCAGATAGCAATTATTATATATGAATACGTTAATATTTCAAGTTAATTGTTCAATTAAAGTGTAATAATTATTAACATAGTTTATCTTAAACCTCAAATAATATATGTTCTCAATCATTAATAATAAATAGTAATAATAGTAGTAATAGTAATAATAGTAATAATAATAGTAAATCATTAATTATTTACTTTTCATAAGTGTCTGGCAAACGTACTATGTATGCATCACAAAAGCAAAATACAAACTCATTTAAGGGTTTTCAGGATAGTTATCACTAATTGGCGATCAAAAATAAATCTAAATTATTACAATATTCAACCTACTCTACAAAATGGAAAAAAAAACAATAATCTCAATCACCTATTATTTTGTCTATCATTGTATGTCATTCAATTTGAACACGTTCCGGACAAAAATGAGTTGGTCTTATTTGGTGCCATTAAATAATAGTTTCAAACTTGTCCTTGTTTATGTATCTGATACATTTTACTTTAACTCAATCTCCATATGTAAGGTACGCATTTATTTTTAAATTCTTTCTGTAATACACAACGAATTTGGACATTAATTTCCTACTCACCTCTGCCTACTAATAGAGGGGATGGAGTGTTGTTTTAAACAGTACGTTATTCTCTTCAGAGCAATAATTTATATGTGCCATTTAACCTTTTAAAATCAGCAATAAAAATATAGGTGGCAATTTAAATAAAGAAACACTACGAAATCATAGCTTTTTCGTAGTTAAAGTTTTGATACAAACTTTTTATATATTTAATATATATATAAAAAAACTAAAAACGAAAGAAACTTTTAACAATGTAAATCATGTAATTTCGTAATAGTCAAAGTCCAAATTGATTTGAATCTAATAAGTTGTTTAGAGTCAAACTATTGTAACAAAAATGGTAATTGCAACGAATTTGGAAACAAACAACAGAAGTAAATATCGCATCAAAACAAGCTAGTAAGTTTAGATGTTTTAATGAATATTAAATAGAAGGTATTAATGTTAATACGGTCGCAGTAGAAGTTAATGCTTTTAAAATTTCTCTAAATAAAATATATTTATAAATACAAAAACAGGACTCATTAATTACTTATCTATTTAATATAAGTGTACGGGCGGCAGGCAGCGGGCCGGGAGGTAGGGTTCAGAGTGACGTCGCTGGCGCGTGAGTCTACTGTGCATCCTACTCATGACCCCTAACGTGTATTCTAGTATCCGTGGGTGGTATGGTTTTTGAGATACTGTGATCATTCAGTGAGTGGGCTTTGGCTTTCATATATAGAGATTTAAATACTTTTGAAGACAAAATTATAAATGTGCTCTTAGAAAATACAGTTGTGCAATTTCTCTCTTAAACATCAAATGAATATATTTTCATGTACTTATGAAGTTTGTTTTGTATAAAACGCACAATGGGAGAGATGATAGCTCAGTCGGTAGAAAATCATTTCAATGTTCGGGTTGTTGTAAGTTCGAATCCCGGAATTGGCGTTGATTTTACCTTGTGTATTTTAGGCCTATTGGCACGAGGGCAAAAGTAACCTTATTTAAAAGTTTAACATTTTTGTTCTTGTTTGAATAACATTTATCCGGTGATAAATAAATAAAGACAGACCATACGCAAAATTTAAATTAATTATTTGTACTAAAACCGAATATTTAATTACAAATTATAAGTAACACTCCCAAACATAATAAATATGTATATAAATTCTTATGTTTAAAACATAGATATTTCGAAATAGAGTAAAGCAAAATTAAACTAAAACACGTTTTATGATAAAAGTTGTAATATATATTTGGTGGTATTTATACTTATAAAAGCCAAATACCACTCATAGATTGATTGATTGATTGATTGATTGACTGACTGATCACAGTTTCTCAAAAACCATACAATCTAGGAACTTAAAATGTATTACACATATTGCTCATAGGCACTAGAGGCGCACTAAGAAAGGATTTTTAAATATTTGGTCTGTAAGGGTTGAAACAACCCCTAAAAGAATAAATATTGTTTGTTATATATGTCAAAAACCTTACCTCCTAGATACGTGAAATTTGGTACACATATTTTCATAGGAGCTAAAGGCCCACTATGTAAGGATTTTAAAATATTTGGCCTTTAAGGGCTGAAACAATCCCTAAAAAATAATTATTGTATGTTATAATTTCCTTAAAGCTAGAAAACTTAAATTTTGTACATTTATTTCTTACACGATAGATATAAAAAGTAAACCAGTTTTACATTTTATCACGTTCTGCTAAGGGGTGAACATTTATTAACAACCCCTATAACAATAAATATTAATTTAATACCGCCAAGGAACGTGTCATATTTGGTACACATATTGCTCATATACGCTAGAGTCGCACTAAGATAGGATTTTAAAATATTTGGCCTTTAAGTTTTGAAACATCCCCTAAAACAATAAAAATATTGTTTGTTTTACTTTCCTTAAAGCTGAAGTGTTGTTCATTTATTTTTTACAAAACACATATGAAAAGTAAACGAGTTTTACATTTTGTTACGTGCTGCTAGGGATGAAAATGTGAAACAACCCCTAAAAAAATGAATAAATTTTTTTATACTTTCCTTAAAGCTAGAGAGCTGAAATTTTGTAAATATTTCTTACAAGATAGTTATGAAAAATAAACCAGTTTTACATTTTGTTACGTGCTGCTAAGGGTTGAAAATGTAATAACAAACCCTAAAAACAATAAATATTAATTGGTATTCTTTCCTTAAAGCTAAAGAGCTGAAATTTGGCACTTATTCATTTTAAGAAAATATTTTAGACGTAAGCTGATCAAATCAATCCCGATCTACATTCACATATTAAAGACGTACCTGGGTGATCTGCAAACATCAAGCTAAGACTGTGATTTACCAGTCTGTAGATTTGGGGGTAGAAAAGGGAGATGCTCTTCACTCTGAATTTTTTATTGATTAAATTTATTTAGCACATATACCGTGACAAAGACGATTGACGGGCCGCCAGTGAACAATAAATACCAAACTAATTGAATATACATATTATATTTCACTTTCGTGAAATAATAGATGAAAGAAAATAAGAGAAAAATATTACAATTAATTAATTATGAATCATGGTGATGTAACAAACAAATTCCTTGCAGCGAAGCACAGGTATTCAGCTAGTGTAGTATATTATTAGGACACTTATAACATAGATTTAATTAAGAAGTCATTGTGTTTATACTTTGGAACTCATTAATAACAATATTCAGGAATATTAATTATTGAATAACTAACTGCTAAAATACCAAAGAAATAATACGGGCAACCTTTAGGAGGAACTAGTCGAATGGCCATTCAAGTAAATCAAGAACAAAATAGTGTTGCAACCATATCATAGGTTACTGTCAAGGAGCTAATTGGGGTATCTTTCTACAGCTTATTTTTAATAAGCAATGTATTAAATAATTCAATTGTATATAAGTTTATGGGAAAGAAATAATCTAAAAGAGTATTTTAGTCAATCATAGTCAGAGAAATGTTACTTCTAATTTAATGAGGTACACGTGCCATAGAATGTTACCAAACGTCTCATGTAAAACGTATGAGATTTATAACACTTGAGAAACGCAGTTAAACTAGCCTAAACACTTCTTACGGTATTGTCTGATTGCATATAATATCTTATACTTCCTTAAACTAAGGACAAGTAAGTGATCATTGTTGGCGTTTAACTACGGTAAACTTAAATATTATTGTAAGGCAATGCTTTGTGATTCACTTTCTTCAGTAGACTTGCTTAGGTAACGCAGCTCCAGTGTAGTGAAAAGGTTGCAACTGCAACCTGTCTTCAGTGGCGGATACAGGATTTCATTTTGGGAGGGGTCATAAGAAGACGAAAACAACATTACCAAGCATTTAACAACAACGGGTCCGGGGAATTAAAACATAAGTATAAACTCTATGGAATAGTTTTTTAATGCATTTCTAGGCCATAAATATTTTCTTGAAAGAGCAAGAGTTTCTTGCAGATTAAATAATAAAATAAACTATAATTATTGGAGAGTTAACAGGAACGGTACTAAAATCATAACTTTACAACACGATCATTAAATCCACTTTGTTTCACTAAATTTAAAACAACGTAACACAAGTCCTCACTTATTGAAGTCATACAGTTCCATAAGGCGGCGCGCTCCGTAAACAATTTTAGCCCAACCAATAGAGATTTTTTATTGTTATTGAATAGAAAGCGACATCCACAGTGGCTTTAAGGGTAGCACATAGGTGTATAACATACAAAAATATCAGACAAGGAAATTTTTTATAAACAAAAATAACAATAAATTTGGACGTTTTGGGTTGTTCGTTGATATTATATGCCTACAAATGTATGCAAGGATTACGATACTTCCAACGGAACATTTGTAGAGAATTAAAAAACCTGCAAAATAGTTTTTGAAAACCTCGATCGGACCATTTCTCACCGAGAAAAGTCGGAAAACGCTTAAAAATGACTATTTTTCAGAAGTTCATATCTTTGTTCATTTACAATATTTAGGGCAGATCTTTTGGACAATTATTGTTTAGTATGTGTACTTCAGACAGACGGAAGATGAAATTTGTCGCAGTAATAGTTTTTGCACAATTGCAGTGTAAACAATTTAGGCCATTATCTCGCATAATGCGGAGGAGAATAGAACGGCAGGCTGCGCGCATCAAACTGCTGTTTCCGTCACTACCGCCTTCTGGCACATTTACCATCGGCGTCGGCCGGAAATTTACGCGTTTCGTGCTATGTTCTGAAGCATTTTTATTATACTTTATCAACCTTATTAAAAAATCGCAGATGTACAAATTGTAGATTTTAAGGTCAACTTTCAGAATCCTTTTGGTAAATTTAAAACGGGCCACTCATGTTAATAGGGCGCATTATGCAAGATAATGGCCTACATTGTTTATACTGAAATTGTGCAAAAACTATTAATGCGACAAATTTCATCTTCTTCCTGTTTGAAGAACATATGATAAACAATCATTTTCTGTAAAATCTGCCCTTAATATTGTAAATTAACAAAGATATGAACTTTAAAAAAAATTATTTTTTTAGCGTTTTCCCTACTTTTCTTATTAAAAAATGGTCCAAACAGGGTCTATAAAAACATTTTTTTGGAAGTATCGTGATCCATTCATCATTTTTTATAATATTAACGAAAAACCCAAAAGTCCTAATTTATTGCAGTTTTTGTTTATACAAAATGCGCAAAAACTCCTTGCCTGATAGTTTATGTTTTTTACATACCCATGTGCTACCGTACCCTTAAAGTCACTGTTGATGTCTCTTGCTGTTAAATTCAATAACAAAATTAGACTTCTTTTTGCTCTATTGGCTGGGCTAAATGCGCTAAGACAATCGGTGCATTAGTACATATTTCACAGACAAGACCTATAGCTGTAGCCATGGACAGTACATCAGGTTTTCCTTATATCAAACGAAAATATAGAATTTACACTAAAATCCATATAAACATCAATGTACAAGTATATCGATTTGTACCTACTACATATATCGATTACAAAATATGCTAGCTCATTGGTTGAAAAACTGTCAAATCTTAATTAATGGTTTATAGAAAACTTCATATAGGCCCTATCTAAGAAATTGTGAGAGTAACGAACGATTGGAAGAAAATGTTAGAAAGTTCAAATCTTGACGAATCCAAAGGTGACCTTATATTATTTTCAAAACAAGTCTGTCTAACGATTATGAGCCTTAGAAAAATGAAAAGTTTTGTGTCTTTTCTTTCTGTTTCTCACGCGCCGTCATCTTTTTTAGACAATTACAAACGATGATTACATAATATGTGAATATACGTTTTAGAACAAATTTGTAAATACAAAAATTTATGTTTTTTGTTTTATTGAGATTGAATGATTTATAGTGGGTGAAATATTCAATACAATCAGACGATACAATAATGCTGCCTGCCACTTGCTCGGCGGGCTGAGACGACAGTATAGTGTTATTTGGCGCTTGTAGGGTTAAATCAAACATATAAATCAAGCCTTAAAAAATGTTTGGGGGGGGGGGTCATGACCCCCATGACCCTCCCCCTGTATCCGCGCCTGCCTGTCTTAGTTCCAAAGAAGATGAATTTGAAATCTATTTGTAATGCAAAGCCACATTTCGTACGACTCTTACACTGTGTAAAGGTTTGCCATGATAAAGCTGCACACATTCTTCTCCAGGCTGTTCTTTATCTCTCAGGTAAAGGTTATTCTCTAATAACCTGGTAGATGTTGTTCTTTCACACTTGAAATGAATTCTAAAATAATATAAATTTTCTCTTGATCCTTTATTTACGTTAGCACATTTACAAAAATATTTAATTACATAAAACATTAATAAACACTAACTCTAAGTATTCTCCTAATACATGGCTTTATTGGTTTCGCAAAACACTTTTAAAAGCGAAGTTAATTTGTAACCCTCACATGGAAATAATTAACTCCATCTTTGTGGTTTCTTTCTTACGCCTTAATGTCAAAGTTTGCACAGGATGGTGTAATGTTTCGAGTTCTTCCTTCATTCTCTTTAGCTTTAATAGATTTGATGTGTAAAGTTAGCCGACTTAAATAAAATTTCTGGTAAGGCTAATTATGACTGAGAGTAATAATCCACCAGTTATTAAACTACACCGTGGTATAGCTTTTATCACAATCCGTTTTTCTCTGGCCTCAACTGTTGATATTGTAATTGGAAACTTTACTTGTACAATTCAAGTAAATATTTCGAAATTAACAAAACGCAGAAAACTAAGCAGAAATCTTATTATGTTCTGTGAGGAAATAATTCCTAAATTGTGATCAGTTGAAGTAAAAACAAATACTTGTGTTGAATGGTCAAGTAAATCGAGTAAAGTAAAAGTACGTGGATTACCAAACTTTGATCCCAGAAATTCATAGAAATTGTTTTGATTTCTTACTGTAAACTTAGGGTTACCGGACAATAGACCACACGGACATTCGACCACATATGAAAATTCGACCACACTTTTGGGGCAACTACCTGGGTTGGGTCAGCTAGGGACATGTAAATATTACTCGCCGGACAATCCACAACATTTTTAAGGAAGGGTGGGGGAGGGGGGTTGGTCGTAGGCCCAAGGGCTGGTGCATCCGCTACTACTACACTAGCCTACTTCAAGACTTACTACACTACTCCGTCTCGTCCTCATAATAAGTTTTGACAAATTAGTTTATTATATCACAGGTAAATCTCATTTACGGGTATGTTTGTAAACAAAAACATCACGACCTAATAAGTAATAAGTATCATTTAAGCCTTTGGTTTGGTTCCTGGTTTTAAGCTATGAATTCATTTTGTGACTAGAAAATTGTTATTGCAATTTACCAATATTATGTTATTCTGTTTTATTGTAATTTTCTAAAGTATTAATGAAATTAAACTAAACCTAATCTAACCTAACCTAACCATCTCCTTTAATATCTTCCAATCCCCCTCAAACACCCTTCTTAAGTTGTGGTGGATTGTCCGGCGAGGAATATTTACATATCCCTAGCTGACCCAACCCAGGTAGTTGCCCCAAAAGTGTGGCCGAACGTCCGCTGTGGTCGAATGTCCATGTGGTCTAATGTCCGGTCACCAAACTTAGACATGAAGCTATATAACTAATTCATAACTCAGTTTGTTGTATTAGTAGGATTTCTTAGAACTCAAAATGTATATGCATCCAAACGGACGAACATAAAATAATCCTTTAATTCAAGAGGTAAGTTGTTTCCTTTAGAGTTACATATTTTATACGTGTTGTCTACTACTTATTTCTGTACTATATGATTTTCAAAATTAGATTTTTAAATTATTTCTATAATAATCATTCATATTTGATTTGCAGATTTTGTGCAATATTCTGTATGTTATGGAACTGAAACTTTGCACATTTCTAAACCATATATATATCTACGGTATATCTACGGGTATATGTATATCTACGGTATGATGCAAACAGCTGAATATTTTGAGTGTGTTGAATACTTAGCGCGATGAACTCCGATGCAGCTGCACGTGGAAAGTGGCGTCTGATGACCAGGCGACCTTCTGCCCGATCATTCCTCTGGACTTAACTTTATCGCTGAGAATGCAGTCGACATTGTTGAATGGAAAAATTTCGTTGCCAAAGAATCCTTGAAGGTTTGAGATCATTTACATTTACATTAATGTAGATCTCGTCAAATTAGAGACGTTACGAGTCCCTTTAATTAAATCCAACTGCTGTGAATCCAAATTTCGAAACCTTTCATTAAGGTTTAACAAAATTAACACACAGTTTAATTTCTTTTACCAAAATTATGTTTATAGATTATTTTAAACAATTCACGAGTAAAAATTTTTCTTCTATAAAGTTACGATTTCTTTTTTATTTTATCTCACAAATTCAGTAAATATTTAGGATTTTGTACTTCAAAAGGAAAAAGCAAAACCTTTACGGATCATTCCTTTGTCTGCCACAGTTGATTTTATCAAGAATGGATAAAGCTAACACAGGAAACTTATAATATTATAAAGCTTATCAATCGACATGTATTCTACTAATAAGAAATGAAAAATAATTTATATTTGCATCTTGGAGACCAAAGTTTGGGTAACAAAAAATTTAATTCTTAAATAAAATGGTATGGTTTGAAAAGTATTTATTTTATTACGTCAAAAATATTATTTTATTTTTATTTTAGTCTTTGTAGTTTTTAAGATATTCATAAAAAAGTTGCAAAAACTATTGATTTTTTATTTCCAAAAGTACTGACCTAACATATTGAAAAACCCCAGTAGTGTTAAAGATATTTATAATTTTTTTTTTTTTTTTTTTTTTTTTTTTTTTTTTTTTTTTTTTTTTT
>JAGFPH010000159.1:657097-675319 GCA_018207615.1 Philaenus spumarius | reverse complement strand
TTTATAACACCGATGTACAATACAAAATGAGTTGGATAGATGCTCATAAAACCATTCAATCTCTAATTTATAATGATTGTTTTATAATACTTATGTACAAAACAAAATGAGTTGGATAGATGCTCATGAAACCATTCAATCTCTAATGGATAATGATTGTTTTATAATACCGATGTACAATACAACATGAGTTGGATAGATCCTCATGAAAACATTCAATCGCTTATTGATAATGATTGTTTGATAATACTGATGTACAATACAAAATGAGTTGTAGATGCTCATGAAACCATTCAATCGATTATTAATGATGATTGTTTTATAATACCGATGTACAGTACAAAATGAGTTGGATAGATCCTCATGAAAACATTCAATCGCTTATTGATAATGATTGTTTCATAATACTGATGTACAATACAAAATGAGTTGTAGATGCTAATGAAACAATTCAATCGCTTATTCATAATGATTGTTTTATAATACCGATGTACAATGCAAAATGAGTTGGATAGATGCTCATGAAACCATTCAATCGCTTATTGATAATGATTGTTTTATAATACCGATGTACAATACAAAATGAGTTGGATAGATAATCATGAAAATATTCAATCGCTTATTGATAATGATTGTTTTATAATACCGATGTACAATACAAAATGATTTGCATAGATCCTCATGAAACCATTCAATCGCTTATTGATAATGATTGTTTTATAATACCGATGTACAATACAAAATGAGTTGGATAGATGCTCATTAAACCATTCAATCTCTAATTTATAATGATTGTTTTATAACACCGATGTACAATACAAAATGAGTTGGATAGATGCTCATGAAACCATTCAATCGCTTATTGATAATGATTGTTTTATAATACCGATGTACAATACAAAATGAGTTGGATAGGTGCTCATAAAAACATTCAATAGCTTATTGATAATGATTGTTTTATAATACCGATGTACAATACAAAATGAGTTGGATAGATGCTCATGACCATTCAATCTCTTATTGATAATGATTGTTTTATAATACCGATGTACAATACAAAATGAGTTGGATAGATCTTCATGAAAACATTCAATCGCTTATAGATAATGATTGTTTCATAATACTGATGTACAGTACAAAATGAGTTGTAGATGCTCATGAAAGCTCATGAAACCATTCAATCGCTTATTGATAATGATTGTTTTATAATTCCCATGTACAATACAAAATGTGTTTTTTAGATGCTCATGAAACCATTCAATCGCTTATTGATAATGATTGTTTTATAATACCAATGTACAATACAAAATGAATTTGATAGATGCTCATGAAACCATTCAATCGCTTATTGATAATGATCGTTTCATAATACCGATGTACAATACAAAATGAGTTGGATAGATGCTCATGAAAACATTCATTCGCTTATTGATAATGATTGTTTTATAATACTGAAACAATTTTTATTTTGTTATAATATTGTACCGTATATTATGTATTAATTTTAAAATATGCTTTCAATTTATCATTGATGTACTTTTGGTGGTTAACGCAATATCTTGGAATGTATCCAAAACAGAAATTTACTTGGTATTTGTGTTAGATTTCCGTTTGAACAGAATACAGTACTAGATTTTGTGAAGATTTGTGATAAACTGTGTGATGTTACACGCTTTAAAACATAATATGTATGTTTGGCAAAAAATACGCAATTAAATGTTAGAACTGAAATATGTCAAAATGATGTTACTTTAGATTTAATTTACATTAGGTCCCTCAAACAAGAAGGAATACAATAAGGACAACCAGACGAATATTTTTTAAACATTGCAAGATAAGATGCTCATATAAAATAACATTTAACTTTTACCATGACTTATCGAACTGTGTTAATCGATAAAGGAGAATAAAACATAAAGCAAACAGTTAATTGGTAAATGTTACTTTGTCTATATATAAATTTACTCTAAAAATAAAATATTACATCTTAAAATATATTTTATTGTTTACATTAGTTCTATTGAAGTAATTTTGTATTTCCTGATACAAGTTATAATGTATCTATTTGATTAATTTTAAAAATTAGGAATTATAATGAAAATACTAACAATAGTTCTCCTGTAATCACGATATACAATAAATGGCAGTTGAATGAGGATTAGATTTATACTTGTGATTGCTATGAATTGTGGTTTTATTATAATATAAGTTATGTTAGTGATAATGTAAGTAGTTTTTTTAAATCATATTACTTTAAACAATCCTTGGTGGGTGGTATCATTTTAATTAAAGTTACAATACAGTAATAACATTTCCTTTAAACCACAATGTCATCTAAACTTAATGTAGCTCTAAATACGAAACAAAATATCGCTTGAAATATTGTAGTACATTTCGTGTAGGAAAACTTACATGTGTTTGTATATATCAAGCATATGTTTAGGAATTAATTATCGTTGAACAATACCTTACCGAATAATTAGAACCTGAAGGCGTTCCAGTTGCGCTCATTGACGGTCTTGTAATTATACCCATGCTACTGAAACACTAACTGTTGCCATTGTGTACGAAGTTATATTAGCATGCATGTGTTATGCATTGTTATCTTTTACTTAGTAGTTAAATGCAAGTACTTCAGATGATTATTCGCTATTGGATCACTCTTAACCAACCCCGAAGAAATGAAAAGCATTAGTGAAGCTTTCTGTTCATATTTTCAGATTCGTCTTTTTACTGTAACTTATCTTATACAATCAAAAATCTTCATGCAGATACATTTTATGATATACTCTGGGTAATATTTGAGACTTAGAGTTACGTTCTGGTTTAAAATATACTACGTGTATAGCTATAACGATGTGCATGAAGTTACACTTCCATTCTTGTTCTTTAACTTCTTTTTGTATTATTAGTATTATTAAATTTATTCTATTACTTGTCAACACTAGTTTTACGTCCACCAAATTTAGGTGACTTATCTTAAATATTTTTTATTTATACGAAATAATTCATTATAATAAAACTAAAAGGACAGTAGTAATTTATTACAATTCAAATGATGTGTTTCTACTTTCAAAATGTTATTTACTTGATAATATATTTGCATTCTCAAAGCCTAGCGCACCCGGCGGAAGTTGGTTGCAAACCAGTTTCATTCTACAATCAGTTGCCAAATTCAGATTGAGATGAGGAAGACATTAGTGATTATTATCATTATCAATACCGGAGTCTACGCTGGGTTTCAAATCCTGAGCAATGAACTACTGAATGACCCAAGAGGGTTTTGACATCTCTGCACTGTCCCCGTTGTATAAGAATTTTAACAATAAAAAATACTGAACTTTTCAATGTGACATATTCACTTGGGAGGGGGGGGGGTGCACATCTTACCAACCTTTCTCCGTCACTTCTTTTCTTGAATATCCTTGCAGTTTATAATAACTTATAATGTCCCCTCAGTGCTACTCCACCTCTCCAACGAATTTTAAGTTAAGTTCTTGGTCACTCACGTACAAAAACATAATATAAATTGCCGAAAACCACGAGGTTTGGTGCAACGTAAAAGTGCAAGCAACTGCGACAGCGGAAAACGATCGTAAGGCAACCTTCGTCCCAAAACAGTCCCGCCACGTGCTCTCGGCCTAAATGTAATATTAGGTCTTCAAAGGACTTTAACACTTGACATCTTTTAATTGTTAATGTTTGTTAATTAATTACAAAAAGTAATATTTTTGCGATTCGAGCATGTATAACTTTACGACTTGTATCCTCAATTAAATATATTTATTAATGTCAAACATTTAAATTTAAAGTAATAGTTTTTAATTCTTCCAACATTACAATATATTTCAATATTTTACTGAGATTTAATGTATAATTTTCAGAAAAAATAATGATGTCGTTTATTTCTCGGAAAATGGTTTGACGCACTGAAATAATTGGAGATTGTAATGGTAAAAGGAAATGCTTAATGAACCTTACGTTTAAATCTTGTGGAAAAAATTAGTATTAAAGTGGATCCATAATGTTGCGTAATTTGATCCTGTGAAAATAAAACTTGTAATTACCCTTTGTGATAAAGTCGCCGTAGATTATTAAGCCTATTATCTCAAGGTAGACGTAAATCCTGCGGCAAATTGAAATAGCAAAGTAGTGGTTGTGTTTGTCTTAAAGTTAAAATTCCCGACAGTCGTGTTGTCAAAAATATACTGTCACGATTTCTTTCAAGGACCATGTGTAAATGAAATTAACTAACAATTCAAGAAAAAAGAGGGAAATACGTACATGTAATATTAGTAGGGGTAATATTACATGCAGCAATTTAGAACTCTTTTTGTATGTTTGGCTTCTAATGTAATGTGAAACCCGTTATTTATTGGAAGTAAGCTTGAAGCGAATTGGTTAAACTTAATATTTTACTATCAAACTGTATGTGACATTTCAAAGTAGAAATTTAAAATAACAACTATTACCTGGAATACTGACTTAGAGAGGAAATTCATAGTTTGGTTAAGTTCAATTATATATTTAGAACGAACTTATTAATACATTGAATTTACAACTGTTTAATTTTTAAGGTAAAATAAATATGCTTGTTTTTCCTTTTAATTTTGCTACATTTCGTATTGTTGCCCGGTGAAGAGTTATCAGGGGTGAGGCCAGCCTTGGGTAGATAGATATGGCTTTATTAAAAATGATGAAGTATGTGATATCCAAATTAAAACTGTATAAGTTGTAGGGAGACTTGAACGTCGTTACGTAATGTTAGCAATTGTATTTTAATTGCCTACTATCAGAGAAATATGTTATTATCCAGGAAACTCGTTTTATAGAAAAATAAACGGTACGTTTCTGGCACATACTTTCTTACAAACATATTTAAATTATTAAACAGATTCACTGTGACTTCATAATTGTATTAATGTAGGAGAGGGGATACATTCAATTAGGAAAGTAAGTAATAAATATTATTATTATTAGCTAGAGAGAAAACTATTCGATCGATTTCGAACAAATTAGTACCAAACATGTCAAGTAGGTCTATAAGATGCACGAAAAAATGTTTTGAAATTTTTTTGAATAAAAACCTCCTTTTTTGGCCAAAAAACCCCCAAAAAACAGTTATTATTAAAACTCATTGTATTTGTATCCAAGTCACATATTCTTTTTTTAAAGTTATTATTATTATTAGTATTAGCTAAACGAGAATTTTTAGAAAGATGCGGTGTTTTGCATATGGTAGGGTACATTAAGGA
The DNA here is from genome assembly GCA_018207615.1 of Philaenus spumarius. Lineage (NCBI taxonomy): Eukaryota > Metazoa > Arthropoda > Insecta > Hemiptera > Aphrophoridae > Philaenus > Philaenus spumarius. Next base: position 670,064 of record JAGFPH010000159.1, on the reverse strand, counting down.
CTACAAATAAGCCAAATTTTATCAAAATCGTTAGAGCAGTTTTTTTAAAACTGATTTTTCGGGGTTTTTTTACCAAAAGGGGGTTGTTTTTCGAAAATTTTCTAAATCTTTTTTCGTGCATTTCACAGGCCTAATTGACATATTTGGTATAAATTGGTTCAAAATCGACTGAATAGTTTTCTCTCTAGTTTTGTATACAGACAGACATTTCGTAAAAACCACTTTTTGGACTCAGGAGGTCCCAAAACGGATATTTCCACAAAAACCTCAACATCGATTTTTTTGCGATAACTATACTTTCTCTGTACTATAGTATAGTGAGAAAGTAATATTTAGTTAAATTTTAGCTTTTTATCTTGTTTAGTATTATTTTAGAAATATAGTGTAATTGAAAGGGTTACGCTAAATTGTATAGTCTAACCTATTATTGGTATGAAAAAATCTCAAATAAAGAGATATAATTTTGAATAGACGTAATCTTTATAGGTCTTAATATTATGAAATTGATGAGTTTAATAATATTACCATTTTATGAAATTAATTTGAACAATTAACTTATAGTATGACATTAAGTCGAACCAAAATATAATTTCATAAACTGAATTCATGAAACTGATTCATATGAATTGGATACATTCCCAGATAGTTTGAAACCTACTATTGTAAGGACACTTTTTAAAAATGGCGATAATAAAGATGTTACAAACTATCGTCCTATAGCATTGTTATCAGTTTTTTCAAAGATTTTGGTATAAAAATATCAATTTTAATTTGTTTTTGTTTTTTGGAAAATATAATATTTTAAATAAGAACCAGTTTGTATTCCGTAAGAAATCCCTCTCTCTACCTTTTCTGTTATTTTTTCTCTCCTGGACATGATTATAAATTGTATTGCTAGAATAGGTCCTGTTGTGTCAGTCTTTTGTGATTTGTCAAAGGCTTTTGACTGTCAACCACAACATTTTTATGGGAAAACTTGATTTTTATAGTATAAGGAAGGGGTAAATCAAATAATTGGATAAAGTCAAATTTATTTAACAGAAAGCAGAAGGTAGTTTATCCTGACAGCTCATATGAGTCTACATGGGAGCCTGTACTTCATGGTGTACCACAAGGTTCAATCTTGGGGCCTTTACTCTTTTTAATTTATCTGAACGTTTTACCTGATAACTTTGGTCCTGTAAAATCAGTATTATTTGCTGATGACACTACTTTGACAGTTTTCGGGCAAATTAGTGTAGACTTAGCTATGTCGGTAACTTTGTTAATATCAAAAGCTAACGATCGGTTTATAGCAAATAATTTGAAATTAAATGTAGCAAAAACTAAATTAATACAATTTAAAACAAAATCAACTCCAAATAAAATTATTGTTAGAGGTGAGGAAGAAATACAAAACACAGTTAATGTAAATTTTCTTGGTGTTATTGTGGACGAAAATTTTAATTGGAGATGTCACATTGCAAAGATTGCGGATTTCCTGGCATCTGTTTGCTTTACTCTCCGCATGGTTTCAAGCATTACCAGCGTAAAAACCATAAAATCAGTTTACTCTGCATATTTATGTTCTCGGCTGAGATATAGTCTTCTGGGAGAACTCTGACGATGATTTTAAAATTTTCCCTATTCAGAAACGAATAATTAGAGTAATGTTATTTTGAAATATAATCAATCACGTAGACTTTCTTTTGAAAAATATAGAATTTTGACTTTCCATCGATTTACGTATAATATGTTAACCATGTTGGTGTATTTAAGGCAAACCAGAGTATGTTCGAAGGAAAACAACATAACCATAAATATTTCATGAGGAAAGAAGTGTGGCAATATCCTGTGCACAGAATAGAATTTTTTAGAACGTGGTGTTTATTACTCTGGTTTGAAATTATTTAATAAACTTCCAGAAAATATAAAAAAATAAACAAAGTTGTTTCGAGAATTTTTGCGGATGACTCAGAGGTATCCTCTTTTTACTCAGTGGAGGAGTACCACAACTCATAACCTATGGGTGTCTCGGATGCATTTTGTATTCATGATGATGACTCAAATAATTTATTAATATGATCTAACATGTATTTTCACTGTGTCTTAATCCGTTTGTATTTTATAAAATTTATATCTTGTGTATTTGTTGTATTTTATCTTGTTTGTAATATGTGTTGTACCTGATGGTTGTATATGTATTTAAGGTATGACAACTCAACAAAATGTATACCGCAGCATTGCTGCATATGTATGCCAAAAATGATGCAAATAAATAAATGATGACGATGACTAATTTAATCTCTATAGATTCTTTTGACTAAACTTATTCATTTATACCACTAACCTTATACCAGATTTTGAATTATTAACCCTACTAAGATGGGTTTGATGCCCTTTGCTGTCCAGAGTAACAATTAATTAAACAAAACATATGTAGGCATATACAAGCTTGTCTCGTACATAAAAACAATTCCCGCCTACACTTAGGCAAAACAGTTCTATAAAATGTAAAATATCATTAAAACGTCTTAGCAAATAAATACATGTTACTTTATTTTGTATTGTGATGTTTTTGTTGTTATGTTACTGCTAGAGTTTTTATTATTTTTATGTCTTATTTTTATTCTAAAGTTAATTGCAATTTTTTAGGTTTTAGTTTGTTGCATTTTGGTTTTTCTTGATTACTAATTTCAGGGTTGAAGATATTTGAAATAGTTTTATTTTTAGTGTTAATTATGTTTACTCGTAAGTGTATTAATTTGGTGTAATCTTGGCATTTAATTGTGGGATTAATATCGCTTGAACGATGATAAACTTAAACAGGTGTTTCGCCTTAAAGCAAAAATAAAATTATTGAAAACAAGAAAATAGAATACTTGGTTTTGTAATAAAAAGATTGAAAATAAATTTGTATGACGTCTTGTAGACACTACGTAATATTATTAAATATACGGTACTAGGCATATTTTATGAGGTCTTACATGTAATAACCATTCATACAAAAAACTTGAGGTTGATAACTAAATATTTAAGTATAACTTTAAATTTAATTTACAAGTTTGACACAATTATTAACATGTTTTACATAAAAGACATTCTGTACTATTAGAACTATACCATTAAAAAATTAAAATAAAATTTATATTAATTCGAATAAATAAAATAAACAGTAAAAAGTTTAAAACTTTCTAAATGAGATCACACAGCAGAGTGACCTAGTTGTTGTGCCTACCACTTCCTTATGTGAAGTTGACACTAAACATGTCACTTTAAGTTATACATTACAGAACGCAAAGTGATGAAATCTTTTCTTTTTGCGACACTGTGCGTCACAGATGCTGTGACGTAACGGATGCTCATTAATCGGACTCGGGAAAAACTCGGTTAAGATCCTTTCTCACGGAAATTTTTCTTTGCGCGAATATGTCTCAGTCGAGTTATCTTAAAAGGTCGATCTGTAATGAAGTTTCGATGAAGTGAAATAACCAATTAATAGGAGAACGCTATTAATACAATTAGTTATTTAAGTTATTATTTCTACTTAGTTATATTGAAAGTAATTTCTGAATCAGAAAAACTACATATTGTATTATAAATGTCTTTCGATGCCATTTTAAAATTAAATGCCTTCTGGTTTGTAAATAGTAGTTTGAACGATTTTCTATAGTGATTGTTTATTTCTAATTATATTTATAAGGATATTGTTATTGAATGGGTTTCAGAGCAGAACAATCTGATTGAGTTCTAACTACAACAAGACATGTAGGGCAAATAACTTTCTCTGATCAGAGAGGTGTGTGGTGAGGTTCCACGCTATCATCACCCATTGCTCTTTTTTATTGTAACTGGGTTTAATATTTTACATGTTATATAGGATTTTTTACAGGTTATGTATAGGACTCTATTTAAAACTACACATACATAAAGTATGGTAATTCCTATTAAAAATGTACCTTTTATTATTATGAATTCAGTAATATTATATTTGTTTTTATCGTTTTGTTTTTTTCTATATCGGTAAAAACTAATTAAACACTATTTTAAACTGCCTTAACCACTAAAATATAGTTTTTGTCTATGACAACAAAGTAGTATTTTCAAATCAGATAAAATGTTTAGTTAAACTAATTAATATACTATATACAACATATGACTTAATTTATTTTGGTAAGTTTCCTTTTATTAGAAATCGCAGGATTAAAGGTACATTAATTTGTGTAAATAGGTCGAAATATTTTCTGCACATTATCAAAACGCCAAATGCCTTTGGGTGCTTCCCCTGGCAGCACATTTGTAATTGGTATAGTTTGAAAAAGCCTAAATTTGACTACAGTAATATTACATAATGTTTGTTAATATTAAGTAAATATTGTCTTTTAAACCATATTAAAAATATTTCACATTGATCTATTAATTGTTAACCTTAAAATCAATTACTAAGCTACTAAGTTAAAACATGAAAACCATATTTATTATAGATAATGTACAAAATCAGGTGTCATAAGCAAATAATACGTTTGTTGTTTCATTACTATGGTTGATTACAGAAAGAACTGCTGGAACTACTGCGGACAGATTTTAATACCTTTTGTGTAATTGGAGAGGGTTGCTTAGGTGCATAAAAATTGTTAAAAACCGACTACCATAAAACCACATTTAAACAGGCTGACTTACCTGAAAGTTAAGGAAAGCTCGAAGTGCCTTTTGAGCTTTCAAAGACAAAATGAAAGATAATTTTGGAATGTATAAGAAGAGCTTCCAACGCCACCAAAATGATTAAAATCGGTTCGATAGAACCTAAAAAGTAGGCATTTTTACTACGAAAAACGTTTATCCTTTATATTCTACGATTTTTTAACAGCACAATAATAGTTATGTCTGGAGAACTACTACTTCGATAAGTCACAGTTGTTAAATAATTAAATAATACTAAACCAGCGAACTAATTTACTAACAATAAAGAAATACTGTTAGTAAATAATAATAAAACCTAATAAAAAAGTAAAACGTAATAATAGCCTATGTTTGTTTTGGAGTCAACAATTTTAAATTCTAAACAAAATCACAAAGCCATTACTGAAAATGTAAACATGTAGCTGTGATTGTTATATTTTACAAAATAATACTGTAAACGAGTTCATGCAGAGCAGTGTCTACAGTTTGATTCAAAAGAAAAAAAGATTGCATATTGAAGGAACTAAATCTCGAACTGGCAAGTTTATACGTTGGCCTATTTAATTGATGACCTACAAGGAAGTGAAGTAAGAGGTGCGTAATGTAAGCCCGTTGTCTCGACTGATGCTGTTGCAAAACCACTCTTTGGAGAGTGTGTCGTGAAAGTAATATCAAGGACGAAGACATCTCCATTCTTAAAAAAATATTGTATCGAATTTATCGTTAAGTCTATCAGCAGTTGATTCTTCTCGATTTATTGCAATTGAATAAAGCGTATAAATACATCTCAGAGATATAAAAGCATAAATTAACCTTACACTGACAGTAATAATGAAAATTAGATATAATTATTATCAAGCTTTTGATTCAATGAATTGCTTCTAAGCAGAATGTCATTGTTTCTGGCAGAGGTAATCATTACAGCATCCAGACGATTCAGTGTAATAAGCAATACGGTAATGTTTCTGTTAATGAGTTAGTCAAGTTTCCGGGATAGAAGTGCATTTCTAGCCCATGACAAAGCGTTGTCGCCTTTTGAACAAAATAACTGGAAGCAACCATCAAAAGTTCTAAAATTAATAGTAGTTTAAAATTTAAATGTTTGCCTTCCATTTCTAAGTATTTTATTTCTCTTTCCTAACCCACCGTTAAAGTCTCCCAGATATTTCCACTATGCTCCTTAGAATGTCATCTTCATGTGGTCGTAATAAAAATTAATGTTAGTCAAGTGAATATTTATTTGTATTTTATTTTTTATAAATATTGTATGTGAACTCCAATTTTTGGGTAATATAATCATAAAACCCCACCAAAAATTGTTGAGTGTTAAAAGTAAAAGATGGAAAATAGGAGGTGGAGTTATACGTGAGGATTTGGTTAACTCAAATCCAGCCATTGACATTTAATGATTCACCCCGTTTTCATTAGATTAACAAAATTGAAATAAAGTAAAGTTCACGGAAAAAATAATACATAAATAAATCAAATTAAAAAAATTATTATCACACTAAATCACATGTAACACAGTACCATTGTATAAATTGTAATTGTATTGTAACTAATGATTAATTTACAATTTTGTTATTATTTAAAGACAATCTCATTTATTATAAGAAATTATAACAATTAATACAGAAATGTTTTATTGTACAGATATTTTTATAAGGATTTTTTATTATTAAAGGAACAATGGAAATTACATACTTGTATTTAATGTTTATAAACATTTATTTTTTTGTTGGCGAAACTGTACGTGGGTACTTATAGGTTATGAAGGTGTAAACACTATGATGACGTACAAAATGTAGGTTGTTGTACAAAATTGTATGGTAAGACTCATGAAAATGGTTTTAATAGTAAAAAACACAGCAAAGACGTTATCTTGGTGGTTATACGAAGCAGTATGTTTATTGTTTAAAAGTCAAATTTGTTTGGTAATGGCCAGTTTACAAGTAACTACAAGTATAAATCAAATATAATCGAAACCTTCCTGCATTAGTCATTCCAAATTATCGTTCAGACGGAAATGTAATGGAAATGGTAGAATATATGTTGTTAATCGATATCAGCAGTCTTTTAAGCGAAAATCTCCCTGACAAAATAGAACGAGCAAAATAAGGTACACCACGAGGCAAATGTGGCTGCAATTACTTTTGTTAATTTTTTATTCGGCCCTTACAGGCATAACTGATTTTTTAAATCTTCCACTTAACAGCTTTGGGGTAAGGTAACGAAGAAAAACTGTTACTTAACAGATTAGATTGATGTGGGCTACTAATCGACCTAAAGACTACGTAACTGATATTACGTTACCCGTGTCTGTTTATTCATAACCATTTAAATTGCCAAGTGTGGTTATAGCTCTTTCTTATTTAAATAATAATATGAATTAAGATTATGCTGTAAGTATTATCAATGAATATAGATGAAACTACTTTTACTGGTTTTGTTCAAATATTAGATTCAAATCAAGACAGAGTACCCATCTACAAAGGTTTATATAAAGTTGTACAGTCGGTATTGAGTTATGTGTGACTATTGAACTGAAAATAACAGTTTTTGTATGTGAGAAAACTCTTAGAAACTGCTTTTTGATTTAATATATTATTTTGTAGCAGACTATGAATCCGTTATAATTAAATACATAACATTAAAAAATGTCAGATATTTTCTTCCCTTTTGATTACACACAATTTTTGATTACTATTTTAACTATGAGTTCAAAATAAAGCAATATTATTTATTTTTATATTAATTGTTACTACAAGTCATACTCAAAGTACGTTTATCTAACAAAAATATATCTACGTAGAACGTTATTCTGTAATTAATCGAATTTATGTTCGCATGAGTTCAACTTTCAATTATTTTCATATTTTACCTGAATTATTTTAAATTTATTTACTATGAAAATAAACAGAGACATCAATATTTGCCCAAACGTGGGTAAAGATTAGCTGCAGCTGTTGATTGGTCAGATAACAACCAACTTAATAGCATTTCATAAACGTTAAGTATATTCAAATATTTCTTACATTTTAATTTTCACATAATAAAAGGCAATGCATTAAAACCACAAATTACACACTAACATATTTTTAATTTATTTATTTTGTTGTTGTTTTAGTTTTATTGGTCTTTTACTGCAAGAGTTTATATTTTGCTGTTGTTGGTGTTTATTTCAGTTTATTATTGTTACCTTAACAAAACTTATTGTTACCTTAACCTCTGAATTTAAGGTAACAATAAGTTTTGTACATGGGTTTAATGATCTTTCGGATTTGATTTAGTTTTAGGTATATTATTTATGAAATCAAAATTATTTTTTGTTTATTTAGTATTTTTTAGATTGTGTGAGCATTAGACGCTCATATGCTCTTGCCTTAAAAAGTATCAATATTTCGACGATTTAAATTTGGTTGTAGAAAGAAATACTGTACACTTGTATAGATGTAATAGATGAATGTGTAATAGATGAATGTAATAAATGATGTATAGATGAAATTGAAACATTAGAAAAATATTATTAAACATTTATATTTTGAGATTTGTTTAAGTAATATGAAATAAAACTCAGACGATATTATAAAGTTGTACTAATGATACTTTTATGAGATTAAGAAAGCGTTTTGACGTGTCGTTGTTCTCTTTATGTGTTGATGTTGTGTAATCCCGTTCACACTTTTCTTCAATGTTCGTTGTTAAATATGAAATTAAATGATACAATTAAGATCAACTTTTACTTCTTTCAGTAATTAGTACATAGAAAGTGCTTTGTATATCTATATACTTTTGATGTCAAAGTATTCGCACCATATTACTACATAGTGTATACAAGTATTTTAAATTATGAGTAATTTATTACTTAAGTAATTAATTAAACTCAACAATTTTAATGAATATGAATAATACAATACACAAAACCAGTACATTTTCTTTGTGATTTATTATAAAATTGTTTTTGTAGGATGATGTGTTTTTTAAAAGGTGGGTTGGGTAAATAGTAACACTGAGACTGTAGTGTTATATCAAGTGGTAACAAATATGATTCAAACCCGTTGAAACACACAAATAATTTAACAAAAATTATATGGGTTTTTAAAACTTAATAAATAATAATAAAAGAAAGAAAGGCAAACGAATAAAATCGTTTGTTTTTAATTTGATTTGTTGCAGTGTTTTTCAATCTTTTTCTACTCTATTCTAGTTGTACTCTAAGTATTCAATTATAGTGTGTTGAAATTACGACTTTTGCATTTATTTATATTACACCTATTACACTATTTATAGTTCCTGTTATTGTGCCCAAGTTTTATTTCATACTCAATCATTGTTACATTTTATGTTTTTATTATTTATTTTTAACTTTCATAAAGTATTTGAAATATCATCACTGGATAAAATTAGTTTTACAATAACAGCTTAGACTACTTACAACTCTTCCTATTTGTTATACAATGTGTATAATTTATTGAAAAATAAAGTTGATTGAAAAGGTAAAGCTTTCTGCATTTGCAATTCCTTTTCCTTCGTCTGATCTAATTCAAAACGTAATTTGTTGTCATCGATTAGAATTGTAAACGAGGAATGTTAAATTTAATTTAACTATATGACAGACAATTTATTTATGCATTTTTATTTTGGTTACAATTTTTAGGTTATTGACAGCCATTTTGTAGTCTCACACGTTGTTCTTAAAATAAAAACAAAGAAACTAAATAACCAAAATAATTTTTATAAAAAATACTCTTTTAATATTTCTGGAACTTTACGAATAAAGGTGTATGTAATTTTTGTTAAGACTACTTACAACATGTGGAGAAAAAAAATTTAAATTCACTTCACATGTTGTTCAGATTTTGACAGCAACAAGTTACTTACATATTTATGTTTAGAGTTAAAGGTTAAAAGCGCACTTACCTTTTAACTTAATAAAGGCAGCTAAAACGTGAATATTGAAGATACTAAAGAACACCCCTCACTCCAGGAAAACAATCACTCAAGTACAAGTAATTCGTAAACAAAAAAAAAAACTAAAACAGACTATGTCTTGAAATAAAATTAATTCTGTTCATTGTATTCCCATATAGGTCTGAATAGCAACAAAGAACACTAAATGTATTCAGGTTATTTAACAATCACAAGTTAATCACAATTCCACACACAAGATATCATATCACTGTTTTCACCGCTCTGCACTGGGAACCTGCCGATGGTCGTGACTGATGAAAAGTGAAAGACTAGAACCAAGCTGGTGAGACCCGAACTTAACTTCTTATACTCCGCTTCACCTTGCGCCCTCTCTTCACATTGGTGGGGCTGCCATAGTGCCAAATTTATTAAAAAAAAATTAGCGCAATTTTCAATCGTAAGTAACGCAATGCTTTGCTAATATCACATTACTTAAGTAGGCCTATCCGAAGGTGATTGAGGAACTCTGATTGGACATTGCATGCTGCTTTGTTTATTATATGCAAGTGTTTCTTACAAATGTATTTGCATTTTAAATTTGTCTAAAAATCAAGTTAAGGAAGTAATTTCTTTCTTAGTAATAGAAGGAATCGTCTGTTTTAAGACCCTAACTGTTTAAGGCCAGATGCTAATAATTTATACTTTACTAAAATGTTAATTTTGTTTTTTATAGGTCAAAGAAGAAAACTTGATTTTCAGTAATTTATTGTTATTAATGTGCTGTAATATTTAAATTAAATAGTAATTATTAGCAAAACCAGAATAAAATGTAAAAAAAGATAGTGGGAACGAAAGGTTTATAGAATAATAATTGATGGTTTTTATGAAAGGAATCAAGTTTGCAGACTAGAATAGTAACAGATAATTGAATAAAATAATCCGTAAATTATTTGAGCAGCGACACACGTTATCAAGAAACAAAGTATAAGGTAAGTTTAAGTTTGTTAAAATAGCTGTTCATTAGATTAATTATACAGTGTTCATAAAGTCCCTTAACCCCTTATTACCTTTGTTACTGAAAATGAGTTATTAAAACTTTGTTTATATCTTGTGTTGCATAACAGGACAAATTTGTTGACATACCTGACACTCTATGATTTTAGTGTGCTTATGATTGTTAGGGGGCTTAGAAATTTTAAATAAAAAGGTAGGTTACGTAATACACTATAGAAAATCTTATTAAAAGATAAACAGAATGGTGCAAACTAGACCTTAGTATCTTGCTTCGTTTCGAAGTAATGGACAATCAAAGTTCTGGAAAACGATATTTTTACTATAACACCAAAGCAGGTTCTTGTCCTTTGAACCTTGTTTCAACCTTGTCTTCATTTGAGCGATTCATTTGTAAAAAGGCAAAACTGAGAGCTATCACAACAAATATCAGGGTCAAAATAAGGGAGGTATTGCTATCCTATCAGTACATAAAAAGTGGTGCTTATCAGTTACGCATACAGTAGAGAAAGTCAGGAGCAAAGGTCAAGGGTTGTATTCCCGGTTCCATTAATTTACATTTTCCCCCCAAAGTTTTTCACGTTCACATAGAAACTCAGAAAATTAGTGGTACCGTATTATTTACAGTTTCTATTTTTAAAATAAAACAACAACATTTAACCTCAAACTACAACTAACTTATTCCTAATATTAACAAATTAAAAACCTGCTTTGATGTTATGATAAAAAATATATTTTTCCAGAACTTTGATTGTCCATTACTTTGAAACGAAGTAAGATACTAAGTTCTAGTTTGCTCCATTCTGTTTCTCTTTTAATAAGCTTTCTAATGGTGTATTACATGACATTCCTTTGCATTTGAAATTGTTAACGCCCTCAAGCCCCCAAAATCATAGAGGTTCAGATATGTAAGAAAATTGCCCTGTTATGCAACACAAGATATATACAAAGTTTTGTTAAGGGGGGTTAAAGGAACTTTATGAACACTCTGTATATTGGTTTAAACCTTTAAGTATATAGCTTGTCACGAAAAAGGATTAAAAACATATAACTTATAAACCAATTACAAATATTGTCCATTAAAACTAAAATTAATATTGTTGGATCATTTTCAAAATCATATTGTATTAGTGATGTATTACGTTTGAGTGTTTATCTAAAATAGAATACCATATAAAACATAATCAAATTAGGGAAACAAAATTTAATTTGTGTTGCAGTACAAATTTTCAGTTCGTCCTACTTCAGAATAAAGTTCGATGTATTTTAAAACATTTTGTTTAAATTACACAAAACAAGAGGTAGATTCAGATTTAAATATCATATTCAATGTATTGAAGTAGCCAGAAAACTGTATGTTGTCCATGTTGTTATTATATTAGAAGATTGCTGAGGTTTGTGACATTTTGTACAAAAATAAAAACTAGGTTTCCTACATCAAAGACTGAATAATAAATTCATTTTAATCAAATTTGTTTAGTGTTGAAATGTGTAAAAATGTTTGAGTAACGCAGAATGTTGATGTGCAAAGATAGTATTTGAAATGATTGATATAGTGTATTTCAAAATATGTATTTATGCCTACAAGAGCCAATTACCCCAAATGTTGTGATATTATAATCAGTATTACAAGAAGAAATTTCCAATAAACAATCATAAAAAGTGAGATCAATATTATTATTACAACATAAACTATACAGGGCTGATTTTGTACGTTATATTTGTATTTAATGCATATGTACCAATTTTCTACTTATAAATAAACTAGCTGTATTACACCACTTCAACAGCTGTCATAAACTCAAGAATTTCTTTCATGCGTTTTAGGAGCGACATCATTAAATTGTGCAAATGATGCTTCCTAATGCTTCAAAATTGTTTAGTAGGCCTACAACCTTTACTACAAAATGAACAAAAGAAATAATCTCATGAAACTAATGTGAAGAAGCAAAATATAAATTGGGAGTAAGATTATTTTGACCTCTCAAATACAATCAAGAAAGTAGTCTGTGCCTTCAGCATCGGCTAGCTGTAGATTTATTATGGACGTTTATGTTCATAAATTGATCATAGCGCAAGATTTACATTAAGGATTTTAGTAAGAGGTTTTATGAGTGGGGGATTTGATTTAAATACAATTTCAAATCTAAAATTGTAGGATATTTTTACTGTGTTTTTAAAACAAACAAGTTGTTGTTTGTAAAAACTAAAGCAATCGCGTGCCTTTATAGTTGTAGTAACGAACGGCGGCATATATTTTTAACAGTGTAAAGAAGATAAGACTTTCAAAAATTAAAGTTTTTGGTATAACTACCATTAATTATTATACATGATCTATGGTATTACTATAAATTTGTAACTATGCAAAAACAACCGTTTTGACATT
>JAGFPH010000159.1:642161-657087 GCA_018207615.1 Philaenus spumarius | reverse complement strand
CAACTATTGCCAAGACGGTAGATCACCAAATGAGTAACGTCTGTTGTATCCCATGAGTTGACTGAGCCATAACTACTGGCCTGTCACGTTCACACTGCGCCAATTGTCGCGAAAATATTGTGTTCTGCTTGGTTGGAAGCCGCAGCTGAGCACAGTTGCTTGTCCTCAGTCTACTCCTCGTGACAATAGATTGTCCGGGCCATTGTTAAGGCAATTGGACCGAAGTGTTCTCACGTAGCCAATCATTTTATGCCAGTCATTTGTCTTCTGATAATGTCTCGTCAATTGGTATCGTGTAAACGCTCCTTAAGCTCCAAACCAAAGAAGCATTAAACAAAGATAAAAAATCGCCTTCAAACGTTTACAAAATCAGTAAGTATATTGAAACTTGTTATAATGACCTACAAGTTAAAGTAAAAGTAAATGTAATAATTATATTGTGTTTCTCCTTAGTTATTCGGCCTACTAATATAATGTTTACGAGTTATACATACTATCGACCGAAGTCTATTTTACTATCAATCCCTGGTGAGTTGCATAGCAAATGCCGTCACCGGCGAAACCATGATCAAGAAGCCTCAATAAAAGTTGTATAGAGCTCTACTAATACTATATAACACTATCTTGTACTATCATAATATTATTTCTGGTAGGTTTTACAACAAGCTCATTAGACTTTATTTATCAAGGTTTCACTACCACTTAAAAAAACATGATTTAAATTTATCATTATTAATGGATCTACTTGGATCTAATAGCACACATATCACGTAATTTCATTGTTGATTTCTTGTTTACATCTGTGTTAATTAATTTGTAACTTTATAAATGCTACGTATTTAAATAAGTTTAACAATAACGATGAAAATTATCTTTACTACGTCAAATGTTTTCCCCACAAAAATAATTATGATTATGATGTCTCTCCCACGCAGTCACTTACCACTTCCAATATTTACGCAGAGGTAGGCCTATAGTGTATTAGATATCTCTGGTTACTCAGGCATTCTAATTCTATTAGCGGTGTTTCCCATAATTACCCTCCTAGATTTAATATTGAGCACGCAACTCTTTATGTTGTATGTATGAGTAAATTTCTTTATATAATAAATATCACCAACTAATACAATGAAGATTACATCAAAACTAAAAACTATATAAAGATCTAAAAAAGTTGTTAATAAATTTACCTTGCTTCTTTTTAAAATGTGGTCAACTTTTGTGCCTTTAGTTTTTCTAAAAATGAAGGTCATACACTGTCTCTACATCATCACAACTCGGTACAGAACGCCAGAAAAAGTATTGAAATATTTAGTTCTTCAAAGCTAACATGATCAATAGTGATAAAGATAAAATGATGAGTTTTTTTTAAAGATAAATGATATTTGAAGTCATATTGTTTTACGTTTGACGCCAAACAAACAAATTTTGTAAGACCCAGATACAGTTATTAATGTTTATTGCTTTTTAAACTCTGGTAAAATTTGCAGGATAGAAAATTTCAGAAATCCTGCAGAATTTTTAGCAAGTGATCAATATTGTTTCTATTACTTTAGTTTTAAACCATTAATTGGCGATTTAAACTTTTGGGAACTTCATTTAATATTTTTCAAATCCTAAATTGTTCAAATTGCATCCACACATTGTAGCTAACGGAGCTTTGAGAGAATAAGAACAGTGAAGCAACTACTGTAGGATGTTTTATTGTACGAGACCCCTGAGTTTGTAAACGCAATCAAAATTAATTATTAAAAATACATATTCAATTACTTATTGAATTTTGTTTTGTTAAAAAATCCTAGTATTATTAATGTACAAAGCAATAAAATAAAATTAAAATCATAGTTATTTTAACTAATTTAAAAAAAAGTGCTTAACTTTTACTAACTAAAAACTGTGTGAACATTTTCAGCAGTTATTGTTCTTAGCATTATTTTAAACTATCAATTGTGTACCTATATTAAGAAGTTATTAATTTGCAATTAATTTCCACAGTTTCAATATCAATAGTGTTGATTAAATGTTTACACGTCTAAGTGCAGAATAAAATAAAGCAAGATGTTATTAATATAATATTTATTTTTAAATGAGTTTTGTGTGCCTTACACGACGCGGCGCGTCGTTGTAAATTCAACTATACTAGTGGACCCGGCAATGCTTCGCTATTGCTTGATTTACCTAACCTAAAATTATATTCAGTTGTTGATCCAAATCAGTTGTTGATCAAAATCAGCTGTTGATCAAAATCAGCTGTTTTAAGCTTTTCATACGAACAGCTGTTTTTTGTGCCCCTGATAAAATGAAAAGAAATCTTTCTTCTTCTTCCTTAAGATTGATCTTCCATAAGATTAACATTGAAACTTTGAGGGCCACTGGGGCGTATCCCTGAGGATCGATGTAAATTATAATGGGATTCTGCTCATCTACAGGACACTACCTTTCTAACGGTATGCGCGAATTTCTCCTACGATGCACACAAGCTGAGAAAAAAGGATGACAAGTTTTGTGCTTGCCTATTAATATATAGATATAGGCCTAATATAAATCCGATGATAGATTCCAACGTACGATCTCTCAGCGCCCAATTCTGAACTTCAAGAGATTGCCAGTCAAAATGGTTTACTAACAAATATTATTATCTATAGAACAAAAATAAAAAACGTGCAAGAAATATTTTTGTTCCAAGTCAGCTCACGCGTTTAATTAATTACAAAATCAGAGAGTATATAGAAAAATAACATAAATGTGCCATTATTTACATATTTTACATTTTAATTAAATTTAACAAAAGATTTAATGAAATAGTATTTAAAATCTACGTTTTTTATCATCTATTTATGACACGAAAATAGAATAGTTCTGCTTGAGAATATACTTGCTGCAGTTTTATTTTTAATATAATCGGATTTTATGTTAATCTGATATTATTCGCAGACAGCAAAACACCCGTTAGTATGTGTTTGATGGAAATATAAAAGTTTTTAGGAGAAAAAATAAAGAGTCATAGTCGGGAGGTACACCAAGGACATTTAGATAAGTATACTGTATTATGCTTTGATTAAGTAGGCTACTTGAAGCTACAAGTTGCATTTGCTTGTCAACAGTCATGTTATGACAAGGTCCACTGTCACTATTCCTAGAGTCATTCAAGGCGTCATATCAAAGACCTTAAAAACTCCATTAAAGGCTTGTTGACAAATTCAATGTCATGAACAATAATGAGTTGAAATATTTTTAATAATATAATTATTACGAATGTTGCAATTACACTCTCATTTAACTCATTTACCAACCAAGTAGTCTTACACTGTCTCTCTATGCCTCCTCTGGTAAACACAAAGGTTGTTGTGATACCGGATGAAGTCAAATATTTTCAAATTGTAATGATTAAACGTCAGGCAGAGGAAAAGAAAAAAATAGATAGTTGACGAGAAGTAAGAATTTTATGAGTGAACAAAGAAATACAAAAGAGTAAGTTAACATTAAAATTTTAAGAACATGAATAAAATTATAGAAAAGTAGTGTCTAATTTATTTTATTTTGCTTGTTAAAAACACTGATTTCGCATAATTTCATGCATAGACCACAGTTTCTCTATACAGTTGTAACCATAAACTAGAGTTATCGAAGAGTCAGATTAGAAATTTGTTCCTCAAATAAAAACATCTAAAGACCATACAAAAATGTAAAATCTCATTAAAAAATCACACACTTTTCTAAAAGTTCTGTATGTGTCTTCAATAGTTGCACATTTCACAAAACGAATTTAAGTTTTCATGTGTTATCTTCGCGTGATCTTCTATCACTTCATCGAAAGGTATATATTTCACGACAGATGAAGTCTTGGGAACACAATAATACAGTTTCGTTGCACAAAACAAACCGTATTAAAACAATAATCGTACAAGAGAAGAATCGTATTAAATTACAAAGACCAATGATATTGTTTTCGTATTTTGTTATTTTCACTTTTTGGTGAGTTGCGAACTACGAAAAACGTATAAACACCAACATATATAAAGAAATTATATATGTTAAGATACTTAAGCCCATTATCCGTTTAAAAAAATGTTTATTTCAGCCTAATTAATTCTAGACTTGAATACGGAATAACTTGCTGGGGACTTATTTAAATTCAATCAAGTCTCTACTCATTATTAAAAAAAAAAAAATTGTCCGTACTCTGTTAAAAAAACCAAGAATTGAATCTTCATTTCCGTTATTCAAACAGTTAAGAATTTTCCCTCTGAGCCATTTGTATATTTTCAAAGTTTTAAGGGTTTTTCCTGAGAGGCGGTGATAAAAAGATAATAAATATATAGAAAAAATAAGAAAAACCTAAGATACCCCAAATAGTTTTGAACAGCCGAGGCCGTACATGGAGGCATTTATAAGATCTTTCGTCTACATGGCATCAAAACTTTCGAATAATTTGTCGCCTGAAGTGGTAGATTTAAAGTCATCATAAATTTGTTAAAGCGATTTCAAAATGGATTGTTGCTCAGGAAAATGTTGAATAACGAATAACTATTATAGTGAAATCTAAAAAACCAATACATCACAATTAAACTTGGGCACAGAATTACAGAATAATTATTTTTTTCTGTTTCTATTTCAACTAATTTTTAGTATCAAGTACTTATTTTCTTCTTCTGCCACTGGTTCTTCATTTCTCGACGGTAACCCCAAATCAGGCTTTTCCTAAGGGGTACCTAATTAATTCTGGCAATATAATTGATGATAGTTCACAAACAATGTTTTTATGTTAAATCCTTTTGTCCTTTCTTTCTTTTCTAAAGTTTTTGTTGAAATTTCTGTTCTTGAAGCAGCATATTTGTTTATAGTTATTTATTGATTAAGATTTATGTATATTTTATCACTTTTTTAAATTAGTATAGTTAGAAGGTAATTTTATGTTTGTATTTTACTTATAAATAATAGATTATGTATTGTTTGTTGGGCTTATTTTGTCAAATGTAATTCAAATCAGAATTAATAAATTTCGTTAAAAAAACAATCTGTAGTGCCGCCTTCCCGACACACAAACAACTGACCGTTTGGCCCAACTAGACTCTTTAGGATACTGTACGCTGCGTTCTGCTTTAACAAAAATTGTTTTAAAAACATAATTTTTGAACAATGATTTAAATTTAAAATTTAGTAAATATATCACTTGATGGCCTCCCTTAGTGACACCACAGAAGAATGTGTCTCTAACCATACCGTATCACAACCTTTTGAATTCACTGGCTTGTCAGATATTTCTTGCTGTCATGTTAATCCCTTAAATACAAATTTATTATTTAAAGGTTTATTTATTGTTTAACTTTTAGTTTTATTCTTACTAAAAGTATTTTGATATAAGAATTAATATTGAAAACCTAAACATGTTTTAGTAGCTAATCTTGAAAGTTGGTCCTCATTGGATAGGTATATTATTGTATATTTATATTATTTTTCATAAATATATAATTTTATCACGATTGACAATAAAAATGTTTTAAAACATTCTATGGCACATCTAGGATAGAAAAGGAGCAAAATTTACACGAAAGAAATTTACAGTTATGCTTGATAGTAGTAGTAGAAATATCGTAATTTTTATTATTACCTTAAAAATATCACTGTTTTTATATTTTTTAAACTTGATTATTTTTTGTAATATTATGAAATAAATAATAATTACAAAATTATTGAAAATTTCTTTTACAAATAAAGTTTTCTGTTCATTATGAAAGTGAGAAGTATTTTTATAATGATGAGCAATGATGCTATCTTTATTTCATTATGTTTCATTTATTATTAATATTTAAAGAATATAGATATGAATTTAAATAAAATTGTGACAAATATTTCATGCTGTTCAAAAACAACATCCCAGTCCAATCAAGTCCAATGTAAGTCCAATGAGATAATCAAAAGCAAGCAAATTTCGTTTCCAAATCTTTTATTTTATATATATACCTTAATTATATGTACATATCGTAAATTTTTTTTCAATATAGATTTTAAGTGATATATTCTTATAAAATATTTAAATAATTTCACTGTAAGGCTTTAAATATACATATTAGAACAACTAATTTAAACTTAATTATGATTTGTTTTCAATCTATTTATGCTTGTCGAGTATCTTATTAAAGAAAGTGTCAAAAGAGTTTTATTTTTAACACAGCGTTTAAGCCACTATCACAAGTCATGACAATGATCGATTCAGGAAATCATGTCAGGGAAATGGTCTGCGTCAAAGGACAAGCCGTATTGCTGATGAGTATCAAGGCAATTAGGGCGAAGGTCCCCTCCCTTAACGTCACCTGAAAAATAGTTACCAATAATTGTTATATAATACGATGATAGTTACAATTTAAGCTGAAATATTAATTATACATGACTTTCAACTTGAAGTAGTCGTTAGCAGAACTGTCAGTTGACCATCCATGGCTCAACTGTATTTGACGTCAATACAAAATAAATGAAATTATATAATTTGAGTGCATTAAAAACAGAATAGTGTTAGGATGAAATTTACAATTGAAAGAGAATATACAAATATTACCAACCACGTATTTCAGAACACTGTTAGGCCTAAAGATATGCACAAAAGTCAAGACACACCTTATATACGATTTAGAGGTGATTCCATAGTGTAAGTTAATGTATGAATTTATATGTATTGAAGTAATTTAATAACATATTAAAATAGGATTGCGATATTTTCCAAAAAAGGCTGAAGCTAAAACACACTACATTCGATTACACGTTCACCGTGCAGTACAAAGCGCCCAAATAAGAAGACACTTAAGACACCTTCTTAACATAGGATGAATATGTAAATATGCTTGTGTTAGTTTTATGTTTTATAATATTATTATATTGGTTTATTACGCAGTAACATTGCAAAATTAATTTGTAATTATTTTTATTTTACTCTTAGTAGGTATATGTTCACTGTTATATTGATTCTGATTTAGTTTCTTTGTTTTTTGCACACGTTTGGAAGCACTACTAGAATTACTGTAATTACGTATGTTATTGTGATTGTGCTAATTCAAATAAAATGCCAATAACAATTTTTAAGAAGTCAAATTTATGACCGTAAAACCTCTTAGAGTTGTCACAATTGTACGATGTTTGGACTCATTTTGCGAGGAATAATATTTAGAGTACAGTAGTTAGAGTAAAAATTAAGTAAAGTTAACGATTAGAAAAATGTGATATTGTAGCCCAAAGGCTATTTGGTGATTAATAGGAGAACCACTAAGCAGGTAGGCTGTGTGGGTGTGTCTGCGCGTGTGGGAGCGAGGGTCGATTTTATGACCTAGAGCGCACTTCTGTTCGGACAAAGTATAAATGCCGTCTACTTTTAACTGTATTCCTTGCGCTAGCCCCCCTACCCCCTCCAAGATATGAACCTGCTGGGGGGACTGCCAGTCAGTTGTTTTAAAATACTATTAGTTTGACTTACCATACATAAAAAAATGGTGTAGCCAATCCCATAAAAATATGTTTTAATAGTATTTTTAAAGTATATAACAAATAACTGCGTTTATAGTTTACATTAATTAGTATTTTCTACATATCATGTCACATTTTATAGGTTATAAATAAAATTGTGTGTCAATATTTAGTTAAAACAATATTCACAAACTAAATTGTTTTTATTTACTAATAATTGTTAGTAATAATAATAATTAATTGTTAGATAACACCAATATTTCTTTGTGTAAACAGACAAATATTATAAATACAGTATTTTCACATTAAATTTAAATAGATTTTCTATTTTGGTATTGCTTTAAAATTTCTTAATACGACTATAAAATTATTTTATAAATCACAATTTTCTATTTGTTTAGTTATTATAAAGATTAACACATTGAGCTTTAAAATTAGTTATACAATTTGTAAAAATAACTTTAAAAACTATTAGACAGTACCAAATAAACTTTATAAGTAGATAAAGTTTTACATCGAAGAAGCTCCGTTTGGATAAATTTCAAAATATATTGACTTTCGCATTTAGTGAAAAAACTCACAGTTGCAACATAACTGTTTCATAAAATTAAATTTACAAATTTCTGGGAGGAAAAAAAAGTAGGAATTGGTGTCAGTTGAGTACCTCCTCACAGCTTAGAAATAATTTCCGGTATAGACAAGTTTTTGCGATTTTTTACGCAATAAAGTAGCGTTGGATATATTATCATGAGTGGGATTTTAGTAAGGTCATTTAATAATTGCCACTTAAGAAACTAGTACAAAACTGTTAAGTTGTCATAGCTCGTGTTGAACGTAAAAGAATAGAACGCTACAGAAGACTGAGCTTAAACAAGAGGGAAAGTAAAGGATATCGTGAGAAAGGGAAAGACAAGGATAAAGAAAGAGCGGCAGTGGCTTTGGTATTTACCAGACTGCGGCATGAGCTCGTTGAATTGAGGTTATCAGGAAGTCTATTAGCTGTTACGCAACGTGTAACACTGCCCCACCGAGATTTTATACGGATAACCCACAATTTTATGTTAGGATTATCGATTAGTACAGAAACTATTATAAAGACTATTTAAAACTATTACCAACAAGATTAAACGATATAATCGTTTAATATACACTAGGATAACAATGCATTTATAGGTTAACGTTATGATTTGATGTTAACTTTAGGGTTAACGTTTACAGATAGGATCAACCAACTTGTAATTTTTAAGGTGTCTGAAGCTGTTTAGATTTTTAATACAAATTATGTCTAAACGATTTTATTGAAATTATTGTTTTGCTGAGGATAAACTCATAAAATTGAAAAGTAAATTTAAAATAAGTCTTGTTTAAAATAAGTTGGACAGAATTTATGATTTAAAAAAAACTAAGGATAATTTATTTCTGCTTGAGGAAATTGTACCTAAAAGCCCAGTTAAGAAGTGGGTTGAAATGGCCTAACATTTATTATAATTAATTAAATTAATAGTTATAGGTAAGACTAACAACGGTTATATTCGTTATTTGAAAGTTATGTATCACTGAGGATGGAAACTTTGTAAATAAAATGAGTTGACTCAAAAAATAGTTCCTCAAGTATCAATTACATTTACAACTTCTCGATTGAAAGCGATTTAAGGTGACATTTAAAAACTGTAAATAAAAATGTAACCATTTTCTTCTTTATTTTATTACTGTAAATTCTGCTTTGTCATATAAACTCACTTTGTATAGGCTTAACTCAATAATTGCCTTGTGCAAAGCCAACAAAGATTTATTGGTTGTGCTGTAAACAGTCCAAGGTGAGATACAATTATAATTATTTTACAAGATTTACAAATTTATCCCAATAAAGATTACTGAACTATAAATTGACTCTACTATACTTTCTAGTGGTTTCAACCTTGTCATTGGAATCACCAAGAAAGGGGAGTTTTTTCAATTACAAGCTGTATACATCTTATAAGTAAAGATAATATGATAACTGCTAGGTAGGTTTAAGGTTTATTTATTAATTTCACTCCGTTTTATACATCCATAGAACTTACTAAAGTAATTACATGATATACTGTAAGTGCTAATAACGTCTTACAAGGCTTAAGTACTAGTCAATCAATTTTGAGCCTCTGGCATAGGTTTACTGTTGACGATCATTTTATAACGTATATTTCATCTGGTATTTTATCAACTTAATCAATTGAGTGTGTAAATTCTGTTCGAGATAAAAATCACTTACTTCAACTTCACATCACTTCATCACAATTTAACGAATATTTTTAAGGGTCGGCTCTAGTGAAACAGAAAGCAACCTGCAACTCCCTATAGCAACGGTAGGTTACGCGGACATTGCTCATCCTAAATCCATTTAAAACCCGCAATTATTCAAATAGCGTTTTTTAAAAATACCAACTCTTGGGGACAAAATTCTTCATCCGAATGGCTTGGTAATTTTTCGCTATAATTAATAGTAACAACGTAAAAAATATTTAAAATCACCCTATAGCGGCGGTAGGTTACACGGACACTGCTCAGCCTAAATCCATTTAAAACCAGCAATTGTTCAAATAGCGTTTTAAAAAAAATACTAAAATCTTGGGGACGAAATTCTTCAGACAAATGGCTTGGCAGTTTTTCGCTATAATTAATAGTGACAACATAAAAAAATATTAAAAATCAATGTTTTAAATTGTTAATAAATATTAAACAAAATATTTTTCTTAATTTTTAAAAAGCCATTTGCATGCATATTGACCATAGCTTTAAAATGACATATCGTTTATAATTTTCCGATCAAAAATAAAGGAAAAATTTGGATTTTAATTTAACATTGGTCTTATGGAGTGTCAGCCAACATGGCCGACAGCTAGAGCCGACCCTTAAGTTCTAATACTGCATTTTGTCTTATATTTTTCGATTTATACTAATTTTTTTCACTATTAAACCCTTGAAGATATTTTGATAAAAAAACAATACTTGTTACCTATAAGTGAATTTATAAAATAGTGTGTGTCATTATTATTTTAAATAATTAATGATTGTTTTATTAAATACAACTTGTTAATCAAAGGAATCATTTTGAAATAACATTTTCTTTCATTTCATTATTTCGTGTACATTTTTAAATGTGTATATTTTATTACTATTGCATCATAAGCCAGTTGATATTTTATCCAACTATGTTTATAAAACAAAGGGAATTAACTTTTACGATGCAAAATGAATGATCCTTCTCCTGATGACTAAATGATGAACATCCTGTCCTAAATTACGAGATATTACTTGTAAAAATGTAAACCATTTATCTAACATAAGGTAAATTAAGAATAAAAACAATGTCACAAATCCTCATATACATACGTTTATACTGAAAATGTCGATGAAACGCATTTGATTATTAAACATATGTGTGTGAGAATTTGTGTTATAGTTATCATTCTTATAATTTCTTTTTACTCGTCAAGTTCAACATTTATCAATAACATAAGGTAAGGCAATTCTTATCCTGATCAATATTATATTGGAATTCAACTAGATTTTCTCCTAATGACAGTGTTCAGAATGTTCAATAAAATAAAAGTACACGATTCACTTACCTAAAAATAAACATTTTATACCTTTCTTCGCGAACATTATCTACAAAATTCAAGAATTCCTCTTCAGTTCAGGACTCATACTTACAGAATTTTTTATAAAGGATCTTGATTGAATAAAGCGTCTTGATTTGTTTGTTACATTGTTTGCGATGCTTAAATCAAATCGTATAAAAACTTGTACTTTTTATTTTATTTTGGAAGCTGAATTGGCTGTGATTTTATTATGAACACAATAATCTTTTAGTCTCTACTTACACTGAGAAAAATTTACTATTTAACTAAATCGTGTATTTTTATTACGAAGAAAATAATTTAATTGGACTAGAATTAACATATTTTGTAATTTATGATATAGTTTCAATATTCTTCTTATGCATTATTAGGACGAACATATTATGTACTAAACTTATACTAACCACATTAAGTATTATGAAATGTTTTGTCTTATATTTCAAGTGAATTCAGATTTTATATTATAAATGTATTGATTATTAACACGTACTCCAATTCGTCGTTTTTTTTTACCACGAACCCTTAGATATAAATTGTAAACTATCTGTTATAGATGGATGTAGTATCTGGGCGACCGAGCGTCGCTTAGTTATTTGTTTATTGTTGTTTTTAGGAAAATGTATGTAAATACGAATCGCATACTGAATAAACATGAATATTTTTCGATCTTACGTACATACGAACTGTTTATTTAAATTTAAAAAAAGTGTAATTAGTTCTAACATTTTATTAGAATTTTTTGCAGATATAAAACCTAGCGCATTCGAATCCTGACGTCCAAAAACCTCTATAGTTACATGTAGGTTATGCAACCTATCCAACGAATAGGCCACATTTGATATTGTTTATGTATTTTAGAAATAACAAATAATAATTATAATCATTAGATAATTTAGATAACCTTTATAGAAATACAAAGAATGCA
This sequence comes from Philaenus spumarius, assembly GCA_018207615.1. Classification (NCBI taxonomy): domain Eukaryota; kingdom Metazoa; phylum Arthropoda; class Insecta; order Hemiptera; family Aphrophoridae; genus Philaenus; species Philaenus spumarius. Next base: position 645,087 of record JAGFPH010000159.1, on the reverse strand, counting down.
GAAACTGGTGGAAAGGTTTTCAGAATGGTTAATAACAGCACAAAAATAATGTTTTAGTTACGTTTGGTGTTTGAATAAAGAAATGAGTTGAAAATTATACCACCTGATACATTGTTAATGATTTATGTTTGTTAAATTTTATCTTATTAAACGAGCAATTCTTGTATATTTTCTACTCGCCTATACTGTACTTAGTGACTTCAAATAAATGTGGTATATAAAAGAAGTTCAGAGCGCATTTTTCCTATGCGTATTTATGCGTATTTTTGCAGACATTTCCTAGAGCATTCGATTCCTGACGTCAAAAAAAACCCTATATGCAAATTTTCATCAAAATCGTTATAGCTGTTAGCGAGATATCCGAAAGATTAAATTGTTACAAATTACGTTTTCCAGTGTTGATATTTAGAATAGATTAGTTAATTACAAATATTTTCAAATTAATTTTTGTTTATAAATCTCTAAATATTGACAATGTGCAATAAGGAAATAAGTGTACACAGAAGTTAAAACGAACAGTTGGGATTGCAGAATAGGGACTTAGCTGTCTAAATAAATATATTGTAGGAAGATGTTTACACGATCCATTAATCATTGTGTATTTAGCCAGTTACTGTTCCTGAGTGTAAAAGAAGCTACATTGACTGAAAGCTTTGGATATACGTAACTGACCTACTTAGAGCATAGCTTTGCGTGTAACAGGTTTTGTGCATTTAAAATTATAAGGAATAGTAGATCTTGTTTTTTAATGAATTTACTTGAATATTACAGAGCCAGTGGAATGCATTTAATTCTAATTAAGCGGAGAAATCTTCTGATTACTATGTAAGCATCATAGTAACGTTTAAACAAAGATACTCTTAACAACTTTGTTATGATTTTGGGTTACTGAAAAAGCTACACTCAAAACCTACACTTTTCTAATTATAGAAACTAGGGGAGACACCCAGGGGCGGGTACAGACTAACATTTTAGGGGAGGGGGTCATAACTGCAGAATATAGTCTTGGATGTGGGACGTACCAAGGGATCTGGGGGGCATAGAAAATTCTTAAAATGTTTAGCAAAATTGTGAGTTTTTAGGTTGTTTGAGTGTTTACCTGCAATCTACAGCATATTTCTAAATTTTGTTGGTATTAGTTTCGTAGAAAATCCTCAAGAGTATCAATAACTGCCTTAGTTCACTTCAATGTATTGTTTGTGTAAAACAATAAAATGAAAGGCAAAGAAATAAATCATTTAGAGCCCGCGCGTTTCTTGAGGACGCCCGGAAAGGACCCTGTCAGCGATTTCAACGAAAGGAAGGAGCGGAGCCGAATCGGCTGACGAGTCGATCGTTTAGGTCCGGTGCACGTGAGCTACAAATTAATCGAAATGCCAAGATTGTAGTCCAAGAGCCAGCAACATGCCAATTTAATTGGAAAGATATAAATTTGTTTCATAACTCATTTTGTAGTATCATCCACCGCAAAATAACATATCTTGGTCTGGCAGCCTGTATCCGTCGGAATGGGGTGTGGCACACGCTCAAAAACACCCAAAAATTGCAAAAAATTATCGGGAAGATATATACTTGACTTAGGTCTCATTTTTTAGTGTTACCCTTCCTAAACACGAATTATGTGGTCTGGCAGTCGAAAGCTGTCGGAAAGTGTCCGTTAGACCAGTTCTTAAGTCACACAAAACTCTGGCTTAAATGTTTCGGAAATATAAATTTGGTTCATAATTTGAATACAGCATTAATAAATAATGATGCTTTTCTATTCTTAACACATATTTACCATTTAAATTAAGTGTGTAATATATTTAAAATATATTAGTTATCACATACACACACACACACACACACATATATATATATATATATATATATATATATATATATGCACGAATTTGGTGCTGTTTGACTGCCATACATGGGGAAAAACATATGCTATATGGCTGCCAGGCCATTTAGCAGCCGCATACGGCAGCCAGATCGCCGAACCTCTATTTCATGCTTATAACATTAAAACAGACCTAAGTTTTAAGTTTCAGAAGGCCGCCAAATTAGTCATAGTTTTGATTATTTGTATATCATTAGTTCACGAAAGTTAAGTGAGGAGCGCTGCGGTTGTAGACTTATACGCGAATGTATATAAACTTTTCAAAACGATGAACCATTTGGCGACCGAGACTTGGCAACGCTGTGTCTGACGCAGTAGTTTCCTTTCCCCCCTATTCTTCCGGTGTCCCTTTCAGCTCGCTGGGACTGCTAAATATTACTTGTACTGACTCCAAACTGTCTTGTCAACAATAATCTCTATTTACAGGATGTTTTAGAATTCATGTCAGATATGTTAGGGTGTTGTTCCTGGACTAAATAAAATATGTTAAAAATTTCCGAATACCAATAGTTACCCGTACAGCCACCATTTTGTTTTTTCACATAACAATTTTTAATTTGAAACGACTCTTTGCAATCCATTTAAATTTTATTACATAGCTTTATGATACAAAAACCTAATCCCAGGAAAAACAAATACATCCTGGGATTTACAATGTTTATTTTCAAAATAGCAGTCCTTTAAAATCTTTAAATTAAAATACCGGAAAAAAGGTAAATCATACAAATTTTTTTAAAGAAAAACTTTTTTTAGAAAATTTAATTTTTAATCAGATGCCACTAAGAAAATCGATTGTTATAAAAGTGAGATATGTTTGAATGTTTGTAGAAAAGGCAGCAAAATGGTATCCCAGTTTACTGCCTTTTCTACCTAGTGGAGTGATTAACAAATATTTTAGAAGAAAAAAATTAGATGCAGGTTGTCCTAATTTCCAAACGATGTTCAGTAGGCTACATACAAAACATAAAGCTTTTAACACTTATTGACCACAAAACTGTATGTTACATAGAGTACATTAGGTTAGTTTTACTACTTTCAGAA
>JAGFPH010000159.1:623039-642151 GCA_018207615.1 Philaenus spumarius | reverse complement strand
TTCTAGTTTTTACTTGAATATAGTTTAATTTAACAAAATATAATATATTTTAAAGGGTTTATTTTTATACATTATAACTTTATATAACCGAACTGCTATCAAATAAACATTATTATTGTAGTTTTTCAAACATAACATGAGCACAATCTAGGAACCAACAAATATCAAGTTTCATTTCAAGGTTTTATTTATTTATAATTCATCATTTTAATTACGGCTTGTTTTGGTTTTGAAGTCACACACACTAAGAGGTTAATCTATATAGATGCCGACAAAGAAGCACAAACAACGACGTTATCAATCTAGATAGAAATCTGATGACTAATTGTAATTGCAAAGCGGGAACATAGTACGATAGACATGTTTATTCACAATGGTTTGAATAAAATGAAGATACGCATTGGGCTGAATAGTTTCGTAAAAGTTTATAGACCGTTGACGTTGATAGACAGAGTACCGGTATCACCTGATCACACTTATTCCCTCTCTCTCACACACTGCTACTGACAACAGTCGTGCTGGTGTACAATAAAGCCTGCCCTGTACCCATCATAACATTTTACTGAAAACGTATGTCATCTATTTTATAGTGACACAGCTTGTTTTTAATAATCCAAACTTCTGTTAGGACAATTACACAAGGTATTAATTTAGCTAAAATAAAAAAACTGAGCTATTTTGCTTATGCTCCTGTACGGTTACAATTAAAAAAATGAGTTTTTTTACCCTCCATTTTTTGAAAAGTGGGTGTTTTTTTAATAAATATTTAGAGCTGGAGCGTTGCACAGGCATCGTAAGAAACTTGTACCTTAAAAATATCTGTTAAATTGTTTCCCTGGGCCGAAAGATACCGAGTGTAGTGTTTTGCAACCAAAATGTACCTCAAAGTACATAACCATCTCTGAAATTGCAATAATAGGCCTATAGTCTATATCTATACTTCTATACTAATATTATAAAGAGCTAAAATTTGTTTGTGAGTATGTTTGTTTGTTTGTTTGTTTGTATGAATTGTATGTAAGGGGTAATCTCTGAAACTACTGAACCAATTGAAACATTTTTTGTTTCAATAAAAAACTACACTATTCCTGGGTAACATAGGCTAGAATTCATTTTGATAAAAACATGTTTTATTTCAATATTTAAAAATTTAGTCGGAAAAATTCAAAGGATGAAGTATGGCGTTAAACCCATAGCGTCTAACAGCTGTTATACCAATAAATAAGCAACATTATAAAAAAACTAAAATACGACAATTGAAAGATGAAACTTATATTATTCAAAACGTACTATGCCAAAGATGTGCACAAACACATACATTATGTATGTATGTGCCGTTAAGATTGGTAAATTTATTTAAACATAATTAATTAATTATAGTTTAGGCCTATACTGCTGCTGATGCATAACTCATTTATTTCTTACATTCATTACCATGGCAACCAATTGAATAAAATAACAGATAAAACATTTTTGATTCGGATGTCTAGCTTAGTACAAAATAATATTTATTTTAAGTTTAGGCCAATCATGTTTCAACATACACAAACCAATAAAAGCTTGCGTTAAGGAATTTTAAAATAAGAAACCACTATATTACATCTTATTTAAAAATAAATAATAGGTACATATTATAAGAATTTAATATTATCCCTATTTATTGTTAATATACGGTAATTGGTAGTGAGCAACCTAAAGTTAGATTATAATATTCCTACACATACATCCTAATTAAAATAAATAAGACATAATAGAATTTAATAGTAGGCCTATTTATTGATAATGTACGGTAATTTATTGATAGTGAGCAACCGAAAGTTAGATTATAATATTCCTACACATACGTCCTAATTAAAACAAATAAGACATATTAGAATTTAATAGTAGTAGGCATATCTTATCTTCTAAAGCGAAGAAAAAATGTTTGTCTGCACAACGGATCTGGAAACTCCGTCCAAGGATTTTTTATTTTTTATTTTATTTGCGGTTTTTGGCCACGAGGAATCTATTGGAGCTGGACACCAGTCTGGGAAAATTCGTTTTTCTTAAATTAAAAAGTAAAATTTCTCCATTTAAAATACACAGCACAGCTGATGCAAATGTTTTCAATGTCATTACAATAATCAGCTGTTTTTTTTTAAACTGTATTTTATTAGAAGTAAGATGATGTTATTACAATAATGTACTGTTTTCTTTTAATCTGTATTTTATTAGAAGTAAGATGTTATTACAATAATCTACTGTTTTCTTTTAACTGTATTTTTATTAAAGGTAAGATGTCATTACAATAATCTGCTGTTTTCTTTGAAACTGTTTATTTTTTATTAGAGGTATGCCTAATGTTGTATCTATTTGTAGTTACCATAACAACGAATATTTCTGCTAAAATAAACTTACCCTTTATTTAGCTTTGTTTAATGTTATAGGCCTAACCTCAAAACTCAATAATTCAATATTTATTAAGCTGTTTCTTATATTCGGGTTGTTTTTCTGAACTTAATCTTTTAACCCAAACTTATTGAGTGAAAATTTTATGTATGTAAATATTTTCTCTAAAACGGCAGTTTTAAAACTGGTCTAACGATGTTCACGAAAATGTGCAATAATAGTTGTTTGACGTGAGCATACTAGGCCCTCGGCCTAAATCGATAGTAAAATATTAAACTTTAATTAATTTAGGCCTGACTTATTTTTTAGGCATAGCGTTGAGATTATGGTTAATCCTGTAATTATTCTCAATACATTTATGACTGATTTCACAATTTAATTTGTTAGAAACAAGTAAAAGTTAATAGAAATTGATTTTAAAATAGTCAATTTTCTAATATAGGTCTGCCCCACTTCTATACCATAGTTTTGAGTTTATGAATAATTCTGCAACTAATAATTGTTAACATATTTAGGCATGTTTCAAATTGTACAAGTTAAACGAGCGGAGCATTTGAATTTAATAATAGGCCTATTTATTGATATTATACGGTAATTGACAGTGAGCAACCGAAAGTTATATTATAATTATAATATTATTACACATAAATCTGTATGGATCTAACTACATCAAGAATATACAATTAATTCAACCTTCAACATGTGACAACGAAGTGTTAGGTTGGCAGCGCTATTAATTTTCCTAAAAAAGAGCAAAGTCTAGCAACATAAATTATTATGAGTAGTAAGTGTCGGCGTGTTGTTATTGATAGGTTCCGTCTATATGTAAAGTAACTGTACAAGGGCAAGTAGTTTATCATAAAAAATACTTATATATTAATAAAAAATGGTTATGAATATTAGTTTTAAATTGTTGTTGTGTTAGTGTTGTAGTTATTATATTGTGTTTGTGTGAATTAATTGTATTGTTGTTCTTCTATTTTATGTGTGTCTTTCTTTTAAAAATACGATTTAAAAATACTCATCACGATTTCTCAAAAAGTACTGAACGGATTTCAATGAAATTTGGTATGACCTCTAGGGCCGTAGGTGTTCGCTAAGAAAGGTTTTCAAAAAATTCGAAATTTTAGGGGGTATTTAGGTGGGTCAAAAGTACTACAAATTTCCATAATTTATAGATGAGCTAGAAACTTGAAATGTTGTATGTAGCTTCTTCTAGGGCCGTAGGTGCTCACTAAGAAAGGTTTACAAAACATCGACATTTTAGAGGTGTTTGGGGGGTGTAGAAATTTCAAAGCCATATTTAAGAGATTTCTAGATGAGGTAGAAACTTTAAATTTTTTTATGTAGCTTCCTCTAGGGCCGTAGGTGCTCGCTAAGAAAGGGTAAAAGGTGCTGTGATGGCCATGGTTGTTAAAGCGTGTTTTCTTAACAGACATCATTGGCAGTGGTTCGGAATCCACGTAAAACTGTAGGTCCCGTCTTCATTAGCTTTAAAGTGCAAAAGAGCAGGACGTTAAAAACAAAACCAAAAAAAGGTTCCAAGATATTCGAAATTTTAGGAGGGTTTGGTGCGGGGGGGAGGAAAGTTAATAAAAATCCCTATAAGAACGAATTGGCATGAAATTAAGTAAGTAGCTTCCTCTAAGGTGCTCGCAACAATGCCATTGTAATTAAGTGAAAGTCAAACTTAGTAAAAACTTTAAATTAAAACGATAGTATTTAAAGCATTTTCATGTTAGTAGTTTACTGATCACAGTATTTGTGATATTAATTCTGTATTGTTTCTGTTTTTTTCCAAACCATTTAAAGTAACACATCACAATTGATATTTATTCATATCCAGTTTGATTTTGTCCTTTAAGTCCATGAATTTCAAAATTGAAAACTGTTAATTTAAGATGCCAATTTTCGCAATACAATTACCGTGTCTAATATTACGATTATTTTAGTTTTCTTATCTTAATTAATTTTATAAAGTATCACTCGACTGTATCAGAGAAATATAATTTCTCCTGTCCTTTAGCCCTCTTTAATAATGAGGTAAAAAATATATTTTACTTTGAAATCTATGTTGCATGCATTCTATAACTATGTCAAATTTCACGTTGATAGCGTACATATAAACTATGTCAGTATTAATGTTGCGTAAGGATAGACCTACTAACAACAGGTCAAATAAGATAAACAAAAATGTATATTGTGCTAAATTTATATTATGTTTAAATATTTTACCTGGACACATTTAAAGTGACAGCACAGAATATTGCTATGAGTTAAATTAAAAAAGAAATAATATTTTATTTAAATTCGCAACTTATGGTAGCTTTTTTCAATAATCGAGTCTGTCTAAGTCAATTTCCAGTCAAAGCCCAAAGCTAAATAACTTTTGCAGTTTTATTTAATAAGACATTGATTTTACTAAAATATAAATCTTAAAATTACTGTTAAAAAATGGTTGGGCTAGAACGACCGCTGGGGCGATGGCACAGTAACAAAAAGCAGGATATTGTTTAGGTAAACGAGGTCAAGTCCCCTTCCCAATATATATGTTATCATTTCCTTCTTAAAGCAACGAAGTACAGTCACATTTTACTTGTTTGGTTGGTATAGTCTTTACCGCAACACATGCATCACCGATTTATCAGTGATGTTGTGACAAATATAACACATTTTAATGTCATATCTGTAATAAAGAAATAACACCGTCAAATGTGTTTCCCATTATTCTTCTTCTAAGATTTATATTATGAATTACAACTTTCAACATTCAATTCTAAAGTGTAACTACGGCCTTTTAGGGTATTTCCCCATTTGTAAATCTGTGCATATAATATTGTTTCAGTTGTTGACAAATAATACGGTACTGTATAAGTTAGCCAAATTTAAGATCATAGTGACCAAAATCAGTATTTTTGTTGCTACATTGGCTATTTCTAAGAAATTAAAAAGTTAAACACAAAATTGTTTAGCATTTACTACTACTTCTGTGAGTCTTTGAACGATTTATACAATGAAAGTTGTTTTCTTCTTGATATTGTCAGCTCAAATTGGTTGATAATGCCGTCATTTGGAATTGCTTTGAAAATGTCTTTCAGAGGGTAGAATTAATAGCCTAGACAACCACTTGTCTATTCTTGTACTATTCTAATAGTACAATTCGAACCATGCATTGATTGAATATTTTCTTATTGCCTATGTTAGACCGCCCCTCAGGAACAGCAGCTGCTGCAGCGGTCTACTGATACTTATTAAAATAGTGTTCAGTGTCAATTATCATTGTGCTAAGTTTCCAGATCAATACAATTCTATAAAAGTGTTCAAAAATACATAGATCATATATGAGCCTATCACTCAATGCAAGTTACCTATTGAGCGTGCACAAAAAAGTCTAAAGGAAATTTGGCAACGCCGCTGGCAGCCATACAGCCTTTGTATATGGTAATACGGCAGTTAGTTGGCCTATGAATTCTTATGCGCCAGATAGGTACAGATTTTTGAGGCAGCCATTTAGGACCAACTTTGCTAATTCAGAATAGAAATATAATGCAACTTAACAAATCAGATAAATGGTATACCGATGTTATAATTACAAACTATTCACCGTAAAATTTACATATACACAATGTTCTAAGGTGGCTTCCACATAGGTTGATTTTTTGAGGCTGCCAGAAGCGTTAAGATATTTAAATATATATATATATATATATATATATATGTATATATTATATCATAAATATATTGGTTATCACAAAGATAATTAAACCAAAGTAAGTAGTTTGAATTTTTTCATATACAGTACTATCATTTTCATATACTAACCATGTCTTACCGCATCATTGTTTCATATACAACAGTGATAGAGGTAGGAGACTGATTTATTGGGGTAAGGTAAAATATTTTTGAGTTTCACTTGAATCTTGCACTGTTCTCTCATTGAACCCCATCCATTGGGGAATGTTAGGAAAGTTCCATGGCAAAATATAGCATCCAGACTAAATCACGGTACATCGCGTGGCTAATAGAAGGAGGAACGATTAAATGACTAGGATGATTTGGAGGCAAAAGAGTTCCATGAAAACAAAATATTTATATCATTTTGGAATAATCTTCTTCGTTTTGGCTGACTTGACAAAGAAATATCACTGTCAGCTTTTCTCTTTAATGGTGGATATGGTATGGAAAGTTGGTGTACTATGCCAACAGTATCATGGAGAGTGTCTTTCCCTGACACAGTTTCAACGTACTGGTCGAAATTACCAAAAGCTATTCCTGTCGCCAGATTTGGTAATTTATGCATTGCAGACGGAGATAAATCCGACTCACTCATATTCAGATCAGAATAATACAATTCCGTTTCTATTCCTTCTAGGGCAATGTAGCTCAATGTATGACCAAATCGATTTAAAATGTGAATTACTTTTTTGCTACCAGTCATACATAAACCAAGCATGATGTGTTTTGAAGGTATAATTCTACCATTTGTGACAGCAAATATTATGTCGTTCGCCAACAAGTTAACTGCTCTTAGGGTATTCTCACTTTTCCGGCGTCTTGGATCTGATCCCCCAATTAAATCAGTAAGAAAAGCGAACACAGATGTAGGTATTACAGTTTCTCCTTTTTTTATATCTTCCACATTAAGTTGTAATTTAATGGCAAAGTTGGCATGTTTTGTATATCTTTTCTCAAACGAGCAGCGATGCAAACGATGGTTGGCATATAGTACACCAACTTTCCATACCATATCCACCATTTAAGAGAAAAGCTGACAGTGATATTTCTTTGTCAAGTCAGCCAAAACGAAGAAGATTATTCCAAAATGATATAAATATTTTAGATCCTTATAAGATGAAGCCGAGTTTTCGTGGAACTCTTTTGCCTCCAAATCATCCAAGTCATTTAATCGCACCTTTTCCTATTCGCCACGCGATGTACCGTGATTTAGTCTGGATGCTATCTTTTGCCATGGCACTTTCCTGACTTTCCCAATGGATGGGGTCAATGAGAGAACAATGCAAGATTCAAGAGAAACTCAAAAATATTTTACCTTCCCCCAATAAATCAGTCTCCTACCTCTAACTCTGTTGTATATGAAACAATGATGAGGTAAGAAATTGATGAAAATGATAGTATATGAAACAATTAAAACTAATTACTTTGGTTTAATTAACTAATATCTTTGTAATAACCAATATATTATATATTTATGATATATACATATATATATATATATATGTGTGTGTGTGTGATAACTAATATATTTTATGTATGACACTTAGTTTAAATAATAAATAAGTGTTAAGAATAGAGAAGTATCATTATTCATTAATGCTGTATTCACATTATGAACCAAATTTATATTTCCGAAACATTTTTAGCCCGAGTTTTGTGTGACTTAAGAACTGGTCTGGCGGTTAGTTTCCGACAGCTTTCGACTGCCAGACCACATAATTCGTGTAAAAAAAAGTTAGGAAGGGTAACACTAAAAAATTAGACTAAAATCAAAAAATCTTCCCAATTACTTTTTTTTCAATTTTAGGGATAATTTTTCGCTATATAAAAACCGGTCTGGCAACCATTTTACGACAACTTTCGACTGCCAGACCACATAATTCGTGTTTAGGAAGGGTAACTCTAAACAATTAGACCAAAATCATGTATATATATCTTTAAAATTCCTTTTTTCAATTTTAGGGATAATTTTTCGCTACATAAAAACCGGTCTGGCAACCAGTTTCCGACAGCTTTCGATTGCCAGACCACATAATTCGTGTTTTAGGAAGGGTAACACTAAAAAATGAGAGCAAAGTCAAGTATATATCTTTCCGATTATTTTTTGCAGATTTTGGGTGTTTTTGAGCGTACCCCATTCCGACGGATACAGGCTGCCAGACCACGATATGTTATTTTGCGGTGGATGATACTACAAAATGAGTTATGAAACAAATTTATATCTTTCCAATTAAATTTTCATGTGACTGGCTCCTAGTCTATTGTGATAGGATAGGGAATGCACAAGACCTATAGGATACCCTCTGCCTATCTAGATAGGTATCGAGGTAACCACTGGTTTCTCCACTTATCTGCGTTTTATCTATCCCGGCGTTTCACTAGTACACAGCTGGTAATACGACAGTGCATATGCGTTGCTGCGTCAGTTCTATCTGCTTCTTTTAATCAGGTAAGTTTTCAATAATATAATTATTAATTTCATTTTAAATTGTTTCTTTAACTTTAAATATTATTGGAAACCCAATAAATTATTGGTTTTCTGAAAGCTGAAAATTTTGTTAAAAGTAGGTCATTTCTCTAACGGTTTCAAAATGGAGCCCAAAAACTAATTTCAGCTGTTTTTCTTTCCCCTATTTTGTTAATAAATGAAAAGTGAAATACTTAAATTTAAAATAAAAGTTAGATTTACAAATAAAATAGAATGTTAAAAATACTTGTTTTTCTAATAATTTCAACAACAGCTTAGCATTATTGTGTAATATTATTGATTGAGTTAGAAATTACACGAAAGGATTCCAAACTCAAGCTGACAAATAAAATGGAGACAAATTTGTCATTTAACGCACTAGGATTTGATAAAAAATTAATTTCCTTAGATTCTTTATGCGATAGGTAATGGGAGTTGGCTTAAAACCAGGTGTTCAAACCGATTTATTTGCTCGCTATCTTGCAGTTCAGATGGTCTGTTACATCTGAGTACATCTAAATGCAACGTTTCCACGTAATTGTACTTACCAGGTCGAATTATATGTGGCTTCCCAACACTTAAAACTTGTACAAAAATATATTTCGTTTGCCAATAAGTATCAGTATCATATTTAAACTCCAAATATTAGTGAAACCTAACTCACTAAAAATCTTTAAAATATTATAAGCATACAACGATATAATAATAACACTTATACATTACTATGTCTCTAAAGTAAATAAATACTGTTGAGATGCATTTGTTTTTAAATGAATTATTCGCAAAGTGCAACTAAAATGAATGTCATTTTACTGACTAAACTATCCAACTGTCGTCATTAGAAACTGTTAAACAGCTGTAATCGTCACTGTGTATATTTCCTGGAGAGAGTTCATGTGAGAAGTTTTTGTAATAGTTTTTTCATCTTTGATTAAAACCAAAGCGATATAAGCTCGTTACATAATACAAGTACGACATGATGAGTTAATTAGGTTTCTAGTTGTTGCTCTAATTCGTAAAATGATTATGTATATAATCAAATGAATCAAGTTAGTCTTACAGAATTTATAAAATAAGAAGATAAAAAAGGTCAAGATAGTTTATAAATTACAGGCACGTAAAGTTAATTAAGCATATTTTCTCAGTTACAAAACAATACAGTATTTACATTTTCCCCCTATTGTAGATTTTCAGTAAAAAATATTAATGTAACAGGTAACTTCAACATATCACTGTTATATTGAATCTTCTTCATTCACTGACTGTGCTTATTGCTAAAGTAGTTTGAAACACTTGCGTAATGATGAGTGTGTACTGCTTTTACAGATTTTGTATTATCTAAATTGGGTAAAGAGTGAATTGATGTTGAAAATTCTAAATATTACATACATTTAAAATATTTATTTCATAACTTGATGCTATTAAATAAGAGTTTTCTACAAAAAGTATTTTTGTAAGAGTCGATGCCACATGGTTAGTGAAATGAGTTAAATTAAAACAATTGTTGCATAGTATTGTGATACAATTTAGGTTTGACACTGTATAGTTATGTAATGATAAACAGAAGGAGATGGACACGAATTAACACGTTTTTAATATTCTTGGTATTTGTCCTAAATAGCTAATGTTTTGATTTCATGTCTGCTTCTTACATTAAATAGGAGGAACAATGCTCAACCTTATCCTGGACACGTTTATGAAAATCGTTATTTAATGTTCCATCTACTATTTTGTGTTATATGAAATTTTATAAAATTCCTTAATATCTACATTTTTAGTGTATATACACACATTTATTTTATTTATAGTTTGAATTTCTACATATGTACATTTATAATTTTAACTGGTATCTATATTTACTAGAAATCTGTGCACTTATTGTCTATGTATTATATATAAGACTAAATGGTCAGGACCTGTCCCAAGTTGGCGGGAAAAATTAGGAAATTTTCAAATAATTTCTGGTTAGGTCTATTAATACTTTTAAAAAGTGGTAATATCAGTTTTTATTCTAGTAAATTAATAAAACTGTGGGGGGGTGGGTAAAATACATAGCTCAGCTGATTGAAGACATTCATTGTTGGAACAATAAACGGTTACGTATTACAATCGTTAAACTTCTATGTAAGCTATTTTATGAGTGAAACTGATAACAGCTGATTTTCATTAACATCTGATTTTGTAATTTGAAACAAAATTAGTATTTCTTATGTTTAGCTTAGTTTCTTTGTTTAGGAACATTACTAAGCCGTCTTGTTAACATTTATTATAACTCTTGTTATTTCGTAAAGTTAATAATTTAATTTAGACATTTAAAATTATTTACCATCTTAGCTTTGAGGTTATTCCTAGAATGAATTGTATTTAAAACAAATTAATAATATGTGAGTGGAAGTAGAAAGTGAGGGTCTGTGCAGACTACTCTCCCATCACTAAGAAGATTATAATATACTGAACAAAGACATTATTAAGTTTCATTGGTTGTGTTGTGTTAATTCATTGTAAACAAAGAATAACACAATTATCAAAGTAGAAGCTATAATACAAAATAATAACCTTGTTTATTTAACAAGAAGAAAGATAACTACAAACTACTTCCGACTGCTATTTTGCTGTTTCAAATAATATTATAAAAATGGTGCATCGTCTATCGCTAGCATGCAATTGTCCATCTCTATTGTTATTGATGGAAACTGTCATAGTGGTAAATCAGCAATGTATGTTCCCGTTGATTTTTTGTACATCTTTCCATTGCCCAAATTTCTTTCGCCAGTGTTTTGGTTTTTTAACGGTTTGAACAAATCTTTCACAAATAGTTTTCACTTTTTCCATCACTGATAATCCCATTTAAAAAAAGGATAATAAAATACAGTTACAGATTTTTATAAGGCATCGGTTAAATACTCATAAATAATTTTAGTTTTAGTTCACAGTAAAATTACTGCCCTATATACAAATAACTTATTTGTAAAATAGTACAGATTTACTGATTAAATAAAGAAAATAAGGAAATAAATTATACTAGTAAAATATTTACGTTTGAATTTCTTTGCACTAATGTGTTTTTGTTTCGTTGAAATTTATTTATTCAAACATCTCTGCCTATGAAAATAGGACTGTCATTATTAAAGAGGCTACAAAGCTATTTGCCTAAACGATTAGGATTTAACTTATCAACCTATGCAGATGGTTACCTTGCCTGAATAACTAATTACCTTTATAAAACCACGAATATAGCTGCAACCTGTTTGTAGGGATACATTATCTTAACAGACTTAGGTGTATAGTTTGACTGAATCATGCGACGTCGATTTTATTGGTAACTTATTAAACAAAACTACTTTTTGTAATGAACAAAGTTTTGTTAGATACAGTCCAATCAGTTCAAGATTTAATCGTAATTGAAATTCAAATATGTTGTTAGTTCTTGAATGATAACCATATTTTACCCCTAAAAAATAGTAACTTTTGCCAACATTGAGGTCGTGGTAATATTTTCATGGTAGCTGTTACTTTTTGTAAAAACTCTTCTCTTTTTTTGCTTCAAATAAGGCATAACTTAAAATAATTCGACCACGCAGCTGAACTACTGACGTGAGTTGAGAAAATTTCCAAAATTAAGTTTACAGGCATATGTTTTAGGGTTTCAACCGACAATTTGGGAAATAGGTCTATTCACGACGGTGCTGAATAGCTGCAAAATGATTCGCACGCAAATCCGAATATTGGGAGTATCTTCAACACAAAAAACATTGCGTACTTCACACGCCAACCCCCTTATTGGGAGTGTCTGCAATGCACAATGAATTACGTGCTTCGCACGCCAACCCCACGGTAGAATCCGCCACATGGCTTTGAACCGGGTACTTCTATGGTATTTTACGTTTTGATCGATTTTGGGAGAACCAAACGAGCTATAAGGTCGCGTAAAAAACAAAATGTGCAGAATAACATCCTACATTTATATTTGTAGGAAAAACTCAAAAACACATTTATTCTGTAGGAAAAATCTAAAACAATATAGTTACTTCCGGTCAAAAATGTGCTTCCGGTTGTTGGATTTTTTTGGCTAACGAACTCGTCCGAGCGATGTAGACAACCAACATGAGTACCAAATTTGAATCAAATCGGTCTTAAAATGCGGCCGCTAGAGTGCGAACACATATACACACATATATATATATATGCATGTATATATGATTTTTAATGACACCCCAAAACGTGTTCTGGGGACCATGACCGGTGCTCATTTGCTACTCCCAACCTTCAGTCTTACCATAAGGGCCACTGCAATAGCTCATTTTTCCTATGGAAATTCGCTAATAAGTAACGCACAATTGTATTTTCATCTTTGTTGTACTTTACTGTAGTAATAGGCTATATCAGTGAAAGAGTAGAACAAAAGGTAACATTGAGACGAACCATATCAAGGGTAAACTCTTGTGTATAGAGCACCTTATCGCATTGAGGTCACGCTGAATGGGTTATATAAATGTGAAACTTTATTCTTCTATTTGGTCCAAAACACAGGCTAGCTGCGCGGCCTTTCTAAGAATGTTGTCCGGCATTTCACTCTTGCCTCATTCCAGTGTTACCACTTGTAGGGACAGTTGCGAAAAATAACGGGAAACAAAGTAAAACCAATGACTACATATATCACTGTAGTCATTGGTAAAACATAATGACATATCAATGACATGTGGATTTGATTTCTTGTGAGTTATATTTATTTAATTATATTAAGTCGTCGGAAGAAAGTAACACAAGTGACCTTCAGTTATTAGCGAATTTCCATAGGAAAAATGAGCTATTGCAGTAGCCCTTATGGTAAGACCCAAGGTCGGGAGTAGCAAATGAGCACCGATCATGGTCCCTAGAACACGTTTTTGGGTGTCATTAAAATTCATATATATATATATATATATATATATGTATATATGTGTTCGCACTCTAGCGGCCGCATTTTAAGTCCGATTTGGTTCAAATCTGGTACACATGTTGGTTGTCTACGTCGCTCGGACGAGTTCGTTAGCCAAAAAAATCCAACAACCGGAAGTACGTTTTTTGACCGGAAGTAACTATTTCTTGACATTTTTACTACGAGAATGAAAATTGTTTAGAGTGTTTTCTAAAAATATAAATGTAGGATGTTATTCTGCACATTTTATTTTTTTACGCGACCTTATAGCTCGCTTGGTTCTCCCAAAATCGATCAAAACGTAAAATACCATAAAAGTACCCGGTTCAAAGCCATGTGGTGGATTTTACCGTGGGGTTGGCGTGCGAAGCGCGCAATGCATTGTGTATTGAAGATACCACCAATACGGGGGTTGGCGTGCAAAGCACGCAATGCTTTCTGTGTTAAAGAAACTCCCAATCTTCGGAATGACGTGCGAAGCACGCAATGCTTTGAATATTGAAGACGATCACAATTTGCGGATTGGCGTGCGAAGCATTTTGCAGCTATTCAGCACCGTCGTGAGTAACTTATTTCCCAAATTGTTTGTTGAAGCCCTAAAACAAAGGCCTATAAATTTAATTTTGGAAATTTGCTCAACTCACGTCAGCGGTCCAGCTGCGTGGTCGAATTATTATTCTAAGAATATGACAATAACACAAATCCTTACACTTGTAGGTGTACGTTTAGGCTAGGCATATTAGGATTTTCAGAAACAAGTTTTGCTATAGTTTAGATTTTCTAAACCTGTGTGTTTTTTGGGTCGCTGAACACAAATTTGAAGTTTGGTGGCAAAAATTTTGCTCGAAACTTAGTTTTTTGGGCACTTTTTGCCAAATTTTGGTGCTTTTTTCAGTTTTCGGCCTATATCTAAAAAAGGAAGCGTTTTTCGATGAACCCATTCAATTCAAAATTAAAGTAGACAAAATTGCCTAGACTTCTTATACAAAACTTTTTTGTAAGACTAACCGTTTCGACGATAGAGCGCGCCCGAAAGGGGCCATATTTTCATATCTTGTGAAATTTATCGATTACGCGGAAATTGCCCTTGCTGTGATACTTAATTTTTTTAACAATTTATTACATTATACAATTTATATGATATAAAAGTACATTTTTCATAAATAAGTTTTTTTTTTAAAGACTAATCGTTTCTCCGTTAGAGCCAAAAGGGGCCATATTTCCATATCTGAAATTTCAGACATAGAAAATTTTTTTTTGATCGCTCCACTAGTTTATTATGGCAATTGTCTTTATATAAATGGCAAGAAACCTCATCTCCTGTCCACGCTCTGGAGAACGAAACCGTTAAAGAACACATCATGTTTCTTCACGGGAAATGACACGACTTAGGCACCATTTAATCAAGATAAGTTGAAGTTTGTGAAAACTCTCACCAATAACCCCCACCTTGCCGATGTTATATGTGTGTTGAAAAACCCCGAGGCAACTCCAGAAAGCATTGCAGCAGCAGGGGAGAGATTCCTGGTCAATGTGTACGGGTACACAAGAAGGAGTGAACCATCGATAATCCGTCTGAGGTATGTGAATTATAAAAAGGCAGCTTTCAAGAGCTCATCAAAAATAGCTGCACTACCACCATCAGCAGCTGCAGCTGCACAACACGGTTCCAGAGTGTATCACCAGGTGCAGCAATGGCTAGGGGTTGATAAAAAAGATTGGGGTTGGAAACGAACAACAAATGGCCTGAAACCGATCACCTCTCTACAAGCCCCTGCTCATCCCGAACTGCTGCGTCTGGTATCATGCAGATGCGTCAAGACCTGCGCAAAAGCATGCAGCTGCAAAAAAGCGTGCCTCGAATGCACCAATCTGTGCGTCAACTGTGAAGGGTAGAGCAATAATGTGACAATCGAGACAGAAGTTACAAGTATTGAGGGCGAATCATTCGACGTCGAAGTTCAGGACGAACTGGACTTCACTTTCTCGTCAGTAGTTGAGACCATCGAAGAAAGTGGGGACAAAGATCGCGAAGGTATGTATCATTTATTTCCCAAAAAGATGACACTCACACACTTGAAGCATAACTGTACCTGTCTGAAGTACTTAATATGAATGTACAAGCTAACTTCTATTCATTACAGAACCTCCATCACCTAAAAGAATGAACAGACTGAAAGGGATGTGACAGTTCTGCTTCAACAGTAAACATGAGCAGATTACTCACCTCGCCTATCAAGAAATCCATAAAATAGCCTCTCCTGTTTGTTTCAGATGATTAAGGAAGTCCACTTTATGACGACAGCGATTCATCGTTCCAAACAATTAATTATTATAATGTTATGCGTAACTTTACTGATGGCTATGTATTATGAAACACTCACTAAATAAATGCATTTTGTTCGTTTATATCCATTTTGTAATTACTTTCCCTATATTCATTATTCATGTAAGGTATACTGGGTCCGTGAATGTTTTTTTGGAGCGTTCTAGCGGCAAAACGGCTGGTCCAATGACTGTCAACCATTTTCTTTCGTTGTAACACAATAAAAAACACATTTGAACGACTTCAAAATTTGGCGTCACTGAAAGAAAAAGATAAGTTTAAAAGTTGTTTACTTACCTATAATGTTTACTTACCACTGTATAAAATAGTTTATGACAACAGTTTTGAATGTAAAATAAAATAATATGCACTACAAAAACAATAGTATGCTTAAAAGAGATTAATTACAAGTAAATAATAAGAATATTTTTAATAAGGAATTTGAGATTGATTTTTTCCTTTAATATACATTTCCAAAACTTAGCGGCACACTTTAAGAATTTTGTGGCATACAAAAATGCCGTAGCACACTTTAAGAATTTCGCAGCACACAAAAATGCCGTGGCACAGTGATTGAAAATCACTGGGTTAGTCTTCCAAAGAAAAGCGTTATTTATGAGAAATGTACTGTTGTATAATATAAATTGTATAATGTAATAAACTGTTGTAACAGTAAAGTATCATAGCAAGGGCGATTTCCGCGTAAACGGTGAATTTCACTAGATATGGAAATATCTTTTGGGCTCGTTCTAGCGGCGAAACGGTTAAACTTACAAAAAAAAACTTTTGTATAAGAACAGTAGGAAATTTTGTCTACTTTAATTTTGTTTAGAATGGGTTTGTCGAAAAAACGCTTAGTTTTTTTAGATATAGGCCGAAAACTGAAAAAGTGCCAAAATTTGGTCAAAACGTGCCCAAAAAAGAAAGTTTCGGGCAAAGTTTTTGCCAGCAAACTTCAAATTCGTGTTCAGCGAGCCAAAAAACATAAAGGGTGAGAAAATCAAAACTATAACAAAACTTGTTTCTGAGCCCCCATTTTTTTGCTAATATGCCTAGCCTAGTTTAGTTACACTGCTATTTTGTACGTACACATACCTTCATAAACTTAGGAACACTTTCTTCTTCTTCTTCTTACATATAATTAAAAATCATAATAAATTGTCCGACATTAATCTAACTTTTAATTTTAACTGTTGACTTGAGTGACATAGTTCATAATAACCTCTGAGCTTGTCGAGTAAGAAGGAATTATTTCAGAATAATAGCAGTATCAATAATTCTCGCAAACATACTATTAATTTAATAAATTTGTAAAACCAACCAATAATGTCAATGTAACAGAGTTTCTGGTCAGATGTAACAATGCAACACGATGATTCACAGAATCGTAGATGTAGGCCTAAAACTTTCCTCAGACGTTATAGTTAATCAAATATAGGTAAGACATATTATATTTTGAGCTGTGATACATTTGAAATATATCTGTCTTTCTTGTTTACAAATTAAATAGTTGAGCTTGAAAATTTGATGTATTTATATATTAATGATTGGGATTAATTTTAAATTAGAGGCTCTGTTTAAGAGCAATAATTTCAACAAAAAGAAGCTCATATGTTACGTGGTTCACAGGGTTTTCATTTAAAAAAGTTTCTCATTTATTTCTAAAACTCAATACAATTTACATTAATTTTGTTTTTTTGTAATTGTTTAATTGTAACAAAGTTTAAAATATTTTGAATAGTAGTTTTTTTATAGAATTATAGTGTAGAATTTATAAATTAATATTGAAAACCTCTGAGTGGTGCCCCATAATGTATTATTATACTTAAGTTTGCTTTATTTTATTTTTTTTAGATTAAACATAAAGTCAAAGAAAATATGGTAAATAATAATAAATGTATAAATGAAATTATTTAGTTTATGGTTAAACATGAGTTTTAATAAAGGCTAAAAACCTGCATGGCTTAGGTATACTTAAACGAAACCCTATTCTAAAAATTACAGGTAAACAATATTTTAAAGTTGATCCAAATGCCACTAAGAAATAGTATGTATGTTACTTTAAATGTATATAGTAAATAGCTGATTGATTACCATCAATGAGAATCTTCAACTAACTGAGCAATGTTTTTTTTAAATGTACGGACATTTAAAAGGAAGTGTTGAGTAACAATTTAAAGGCATAAAATTACTTTGAAATTGTTGTTTTTAAATTTCAGTATTTTCCCTTTAAATTTGAGCCCAATTAAGTAATTTAGTAAGTGCAATATTCTCTTAACTCGCTTTTCCTGTTAAGAGTAGACCTATTAGGAACGTACATATAAAATGTAGTGCATATTGTACAACTACTACGAGGTTCCTTAAAATGTTGGTACGAAAGAAAAAATATTCAAGATTCGAACATAACAATTTTAATAACAATAACTTTACCTTTTTGTGTTAAGCCTACTTCATTAACCTTGATAATAATAAATTGGTTGGTGTAAGTGTTGTTATAATTGCTGTATACGTTTGTAACGGCAACTAGGAGTAATTATACGGGAAGTAAAATTGATCAATTTATTTAAGTTTGCACGTGTTTTATGGAGGTCAGTGAAGAATTAACATACGGAAATAACATTTTTAAAGAAGAAGTATAATTTACAATAGATCGAAGCAAGCAGTTATAAGTTGGCGTGGAAATATGTTAAGCTTGACTATTGTATTCTTATAATAAGGCGGTGGTAATAATAAGCAGTGTTGAACATATAGAAGAAATAACACGCAACAGTTTGAGATTGATTATAAAAACTAAAAATAAGTAAAGAATGATACGGAAATCTTAGTTTTATGTCAATGATTTTAAATAATTTTGTTCTGTTCTTTATTTAAACACAAACTCAAAATTTTGATCTGTACCACCTTTAAAATATAATATGTATCAGAAAAGAGTTGTAGTTAGTTTTATTTTCTTGATTATTTAAAATAAAGTGCTTGAAATTCGAATAGGCTACAAGGTTTGATTAAATTTTCAATTCGATGTAATGAAAGTAATTAAGTCATGTAAGTGGCTTGGATGTTGTCACCCATGTGAAATTATAATATCGATGGATAAATGAGACATATCTTCTCTAGGTTGAGAAAAGATAATTTGTCTAAATAGCAATGATAAATTTACATTATGCAATTTTCCATGATGTAGCAAACCTACCCTACTAACACAATAATATGACTAGTTAAATCTTCAGACAAACTTAGATTAAACATGATTAACGCAATACATTGACCAAACAATTTAA
>JAGFPH010000159.1:599293-623029 GCA_018207615.1 Philaenus spumarius | reverse complement strand
GACCAAACAATTTAAAGGACTTACAAAGAGTTAACATTGAAGGTAACGATGTTGCTCAATATGAGTTCTTAATTTGGCAACAAAAGAAGACTAACAACACTACTTAATTAATAACCTAATAAACTCATTTACCGAAGAAGACTTGTCACAACCAGCCATTGTGCATTGTCATTGAACGTAACATCTCTAGGGATCTATTGTATCTTTGACCTAAAAAGCACCACATCTCACTTTTCACCTTGGTTATTTTTCAAATTATAAACTTAGGACACAGTTTTATATAATATCTCTGAAAAATAATTTATTATGGGAAGCTATCAGGGTAACTTTGTTGATACCGTTGACATACAAGCTGTTAACGAGCTCTTAAGGAGGACAAAGTGTAAGGGACAAAAGGTGTCCATTCGCTTCTGCATGTATTGGACCTCAAAAGTGATTGAGAAAATGAATATAGGCCTATAACATTTGTACCATATTTAAGTAGTAAATCTCATATAATATAAAGATAAGAAGAACATCACATCAGATTTTGTAAACTAACCACAAATTAAGAACGTCATTGAGTAACATACAATTACGGTACAATATTTAATTTCTTATTTAATAATTTGTAATTGTTAAATATATATTATATATGTTGAAAAAATAAAACTAGAACCTGAAAAAGAAAAGAAATTGTTAAATTCTAAAGAGGTTTGTTTAAATAATGTTTAATAATTTTTAACTCCAATTTCAACAAGTTTTGTCAATTATCATGAATTATTTTTTAAATGTATCACACGATATTTCTGCTATTAAAATGTGTTAAAAATGTAGAATAATCGAAATATCTTACGTTTAAGAGTTTTCATTGGATAACGAGTATTTAATCATCGTGTATTGTTTGTATACGCAAATTATGGCAAATTATATAATACGATATGTTATAAAATAATACAGGAAGGTTTTTGCGAGGCAACCTTATTTACTTTCAGATCCGATTATTTTCGTTTTGAAAAATTGTACAAATGCCAAACAATTTTACATTTTAAAAAGATTTTTGAAATATATGTTTCGGATTCACTAACCTTAATGGAAGACGCATCTGTAGATTAGTAACCTTGACACGAGTAACGTTGGCTCGCACTGGTAGGTTCATTAACAACGAACAAATTATTTGGGTTTTCCTTGAAATTTAAATCATAAAAAGTTATTAAAGTAATTATACGACGTTAACAAAAAAGTTGAACCTAAGAAGACAAAAATAATAAAATGCGTACGCAGCAGTGTCGAAAACGCTGCCACTTATGAAAATATCGAAACAACTCATTTCATAGATAAAATAATTTTATTACTGACTTAATGTAGTTTTTAAATAATTATTTGTAGAGCAATTTCTGATTTTAAAGTAAAATTATTAAACATAAATTGTATCTAAGTTATACAATTAAAACTAGTATGAGAACTTGATTATAGTTTAGTTGATTTCTTTGTGCATCATCTTGCAAAAATAACGAAACAATAATTTCGACATTTATTTATATAGAAAATTTAGAAACCCTCGTTTTTAACTTATAAGGGGTGTCTTAAAATATTATTTTAAGGTTTTGTAGCAAATATTTAGTTAAGAAGATTCTAAACAAAGTGTTTTTCTTGTACCCAGAATTTATCAAAATTAAGTTTTTTTTTATTACTCACCATTTAGTGCAAATTAAAATTTTTTTTAAAGTAACATTCATAAACAGATGTTTATGGTACACTTTCTAGAGTCGTAAATATCGAGGGAAATTTCACAATCGAAAGGGAAATTTCGCAATGGACTGTCGGGAATTTCAAGATCTGCTTCCTACTAACACAGATAGTCTGTTACCTAACCTGTTTTACATGTCTCGGGAGTCCATTGCATCATTGCAACAATATAATTGGACAGTTTGCATTCGGTTTATAACAAAGATGATTCTTTACCAATAATTCACCAATAGATTATACAAATTTAATTAAATCAATACATCTCAATCTATTCAAAAACTGTTTTAATTCATTATTACTAGTCTTTTTCTAAACTTACCTAATATTTAGTAAAATTTGACCTAATTTGTATAATTTAATAGTAAAGAAAGTATTAAAGTATTAAAAATTTGCTGGAGCTTTTACTCTAGGAAAATACATTCAGTAAACAACTACTCGACTAGTAACTAATTTAATATTTACAAGTATTTACTTTCCTAGTAGCTGCAGAAAATTTTAAATATTTCTTATAGTTGTTATAATAATATAATTGCAATAGTATATAAATTATTGTAATATTAAAAGCCTTGGGTAGACACTTTGGATATACTTTTGTACATTGGAAGTTTTCATAGTAATACCGTCACACTTTATAATTACCGAATCTGAGCAATGCAAATGCAAACACAAAATTAGATTATATAGTTCTCTTAGTTAAAAAATGTAATATAATGTTGGATAAAATGTCGTTGAATGACATAATATGCTATAAGCAGATATACGGAGATGGTGTACTTTTATATTCCGTTACTTTTAGTTCAATAACTTAAATGTAAATTATGTATAAGAAGATTAACTAATTAGTTTTAAAACCACCTCCTATTTACATTTGTATAAAGTGTAAAGGAATATCCATAAACATACAGTCTTGTTACATAAAACGAAAACTGAAATACTATCAGCACAGATAAAAGACGTAAAATTTGAGATGTGTTGTAGATTAGAACTAGGTTCGCGAGTGATTGTAGTGCATGATTTTAGCGTACTAGTAAACTCTCTGAATAGTTGATTTTTCTATGTTAACATTACCTAACGATCATTGATCATTGATGCTTAGTAATACAAATTATAAGAAAGCACTTGGATTTTTGATTAATTTACAAACCATAATTTATAACTAGTTATCCCTTTTCTAGTTCACACATGATACATTTTGTATTACACTTATTCCTGTTGGTTCTATTTTCACGAAGTTTGAAAAGAAGCAAAATCCTAGTCAACTTTGTTTGAGTAAGCTAGTCGTTGTATTGTCTAATGAATCGTATTTATTTTATTTGTGTATGTTTGTTTATGCATGGTTTTGGTAAATTCTACTGAGAAGTCAGTGTGGTCCATGCGTCTGATGGCACTAATTTACCTAATTCGTAGCTGTGCTTAGTGACTTGCGGTGTGTTTAGATTAAAGTATGAGTATCCTAACTCATCTGTAAATAATTAAAAGTTAATTTCTTTTAACCTTCGTCACGATGTGCCCTTTTAGTTTGTGTATTAAAGCTTAAACGTGTTTTCCATTATCAATTATTAAACCATTCCCTTATTTGTGAGTATCTTCAAACCAAAAACATGAAATAATGTAAATTTATATATTATGTAAAAGTGCTTCCATTTTTCTTAAAAATGTAACAAAAAGAAAATCTAGTTTTTTTTTTAGCCATTTTGAAATACGACCGAAGTTTAACTTTGAGAGTCCGTATCCTACTCGATCTACATTGTTGTTTCAGATAAAATGGGCTTTTCATTTACCCAAAACTATATATTTTTAAATGATGGAAAAGTGTCCAAGTTTAAAAAAGTATATCGTTAGCAATGTTTGGTGAAATTATGGTTTTTAAGTGATTCTGAACGACTCTAAAAAATTGTGTAGCACAAATTTAGAAAATAAAAGTGTTGACTCACTTGGTCCTATTTCAACATGGGGTCCCGATCGACCTATTGGGGTGTCTCAACTGATTTATTAGCTCGCTATGCAAACCGCAGGAGTTATAGATTGATTATTGTACTTAGATGGCGACATTGCGGTTGAGACGCGTTTAAGTTAGTAAACTTATTATTTATGAGAATCTGATTTCAACTTTTATTCTATCAATTATAAATTTATATTATGTACCTTATGGTTCAAATTACATTAAACTCACCTATCATATAACATAAAACAATTCTAAAATTTAAAATAAATAAGTAATATCGTAGTTAAAGATTAGTCACAAGAATATTAATGAAATATAAAGAGAGCTAATGTACGTGGTCATTCACGCATTTTTAAACATCTTTGACACGTAACCCAAACATACAATTTGCATATTGCAAATACATTTTTGAATAACGTGTGGGATAATCAACTTGGGTCTAAATCAACAAAAATATGAATAATGATTAACAACTTTGCTAACTCTGTCAACAATCCTCCAGATTGTATTGTGTTCTCTCTTGTTACACAACTAATCAAAACATTCTGTAACCTACACCTGAGTTTATCTCTATATACCGTACTCTATTAGTTCTAACAACTAATTCTACAGGTACAATACCTGATCTTTTCCAATCCAGTAAATCACTGGGTTAAATCAGGCGGTTTCGCGTAGCCTAAGAATCCATCTTCGGATCACAACAGAGAAAATTATGTAGAAATATCCCTTCACATTATTCCTGTAGGGATACTTCTACATACTTTTTGTGTTGTGACCTTAAGATGGGTATATTATTGTTAAAATTCCCCAATCCGAGGGCTAACATGTTGAAAATATTAGTTCTAGTATCATGTTTATTATTTTTACAGTTTTGGTCACAGATAATCTAATCTGTTTTTATTTACTTCTCCCTCCCGTCCTTGTGAAATTCAAATTTTAAAAACCATAGCACATCAAAGCAACCTCTTCTCTACAAATATTTTGCAGTTTGCTAACATACTTACAAATGTAATGAGGTGCAACTTTGCTCGGCTCTGTATATAAATAGACATTTAAATACATTGTGTTATACTTATACAGAAGTATAAGTCAGTATAACAGATAAGGCATCCTATAAATACGAAATCGTAAATACTCTACTGGAAGATCCACACCGACTGATCTGGGAGTTTAATGAAATTCCTACAGATGGCGCGCAGAGCATTAAATGAAATGTTTTATAGCTAGTAAATTTATGACTTTGTTTTACAAAAACGTTTGTTGCAAACGTTTGAAATATTGAGTCAAAGAAAAGGAATAAATACATAATAATCATACTAATAAATAAAAAGTAGTTACTGTAGACTAAAAACTTTACTTTGAGAGTTTAAATTGTATATTTAGTTTCAAAAACTATATTTTCTTTATTAATATTTTTGGTTTATGTTAGACAAATAAAGGCTGGGGAGCAGCGTATAGTGCAAGCAAAACGAACGACAGTAATTATACCCAAAATGTGATAAAGGTTCCAATAACTGGAGTGGGTTTAATCACTGCGTCTGAAAATCAATACCCTTAATAACAAAGACCTGGGACATGTAACCAAATATTATTAGTTACAATACATGGCTCTGTTGTCTTGTTAATACAAAATAAATACAATAATATGTAACCTAAGACATTTGTTGTACATTTTTAAAATATTGCAATTACAAAATAAAATTTAGCTAGTTTAACTAATTGCGTACAAAAGTGTTAATAGTAATTTAAACAAGAGTTACAAACTGTGGAGTTTGTAAATATACATTTTTCAAATTATACTTCTCAAACAGATTACTTTGTGAGATATCTACACAAATGCATATTTTTGTTTATTTCTATTGCATAACAAAGACGACAATGTCAATATCTTACCCACCGTTAAAGTCTCTATTATTAAGTAATAACCTCTATTTTATAAACGAAAAGCAGAGAAGAAACACTAAAAAACAACTTGGACGTCTGAATTACCTCCACTATTATTTAAGACAATCACTTCCTGTAAGATTATTTTTAGAATTTCGGTATAGGTACGTAATGGAAATGTAATGTCTTTATTCTTGCGGTGTTGATGCGTGATAATGATGTAACGTCGATGTCAAAATGTTCTTCAAAGCGACTTGTTTATTCCATTGCATGAACGGATTTCACACTTGAGCAATTATCTCAATAAAACAACTGCTAAGTAGAACATCGTAGTTTATTTTAAATAAAACCTACATGTTTTGTCACGTATCTGTGTAAAAACACGCTGACGTTTGTTCTTTTATCAATATGAAGAAAGCACGTGAGAAGGAGAGTGGTAGCAGGTTTGATGACGCTAATCTATTCCAAGAGATTTGTGCGCTGTTTAAAAAAGTAATTATAGAGTTAAGACTTTCAAAACGTTATGAAACATGGGTTTGTAACAAGTTGTATGTAGATGGGTTGGATTGGATTAAAAAGTTTCACTTTCCCACCCTTCCAGAGGGAACGTTTAGACAAAAAAATTATAAATAATAATATGAAAATATAAATAAAAATGTGTACAACTAAATAGCTGTTTTAAGTAATGTAACACACTCATCGGAAACGGCAATTTCTAATTTTTTTATTATTTATTGTAGCTAAATAGAAAGTATAACATACAATTTTTTAAATTACATTCATATAAATATTTAATTAAATGTGTTCCTATTTTTACTCGAATAATATTGTATCTATTGCAATCATACTGAAACAGTTTTATTTTAATTATTTCAAATTTGTTTGCTTTTGATAAAGTGTACACAAATTTATTTCAAAGGATATAATTTTAGTAGGCTATGAATTTAAAGTAGATTTTACTTGTGTTCCAATAATATAATTGAAATATAAATAATTCAGACAGTTATTTTATTATTGTTAATACTAATCCGAGTTGAACGACTCTGTTTTAATGAAGTTGATACTAATTTGTAGCTATCTTATTTTGCTCCCACTTCTATAAGTTATTTAAAAGTAAAAGTTCAATAACACGTAAAATTCAATACTTTCGCTTTTACACTAATTCGCTGACAACGGTCCGCTTAGCAGCTGTTCTTACATAAAACCATAATTCGAGAGATTACACATCACCTGGGCCTAGGGCTGTTCATGGGTTTGCACAATAGTTTATAAAAAAGACATGCCATTTAAAAACGAATTTTCAAAATTGGTTTATTTATACGTTGATTTTTATATAAGAGAATTAATGGTTTAAACCAAAATTCAAGCATTTAAAAAGACATACAAACAAACATATTTAAGAGGTAAGAAATTGTAATAAAAGTTTCCATACTGTACTTGTTGCATTCTGCTTGTTGTTTATACAGTGTTGGAGCTTAACGGATTTGACGTCACTGTTCATAATTATATAGTAAAGAAGGGAATCCCAATCGTTAAAGATTTTGCATTAATTAATTCATTGAAACTTATGTCGGTGTTTGAAAAGTTTTTCCTGGGCATTTAAATGCGAAAGCAAGTAAAACAACACCTTGCATGTCCACTGTTGTCCTCGAGATTTTCAACTAAGCACTCCATTTATCTGCTTCTTGTCTAGCTGTTCTATAATTTCTACATAGACCAGTCAATAGAGCAAAATAAAAGGCTAATTTTGTTTAAAATTTAACAGCAAGCGGCATCCACAGTTTGTTTAAGGGTAGCATATAGGTATGCAAAATACAAAAACTATCAGGCAATGAGCTTTTGGGCATTTTTATAAACAAAAATAACAATAAATTAGGAGTTTTGGGTTTTTTCGTTGATTTTATAAAATGTTATGAATGGATCACGATACTTGAAATGGGACATTTGTAGAGCATTCAAAACCTACAAAATATTTTGTTATAGACCATAATCGGACAACTTAATACCGAGAAAAGTAGGAAAAACGCTTAAAAATTACTATTTTTCAAAAATTCACATCTTTGTTAATTTACAGTTAATTTACAATATTAAGGGCAGATCTTTCGGAGAATGATTGTTTATTATGTGTACTTTATACAGTGGAAGATGAAATTCGTCACATTAATAGTTTTTCAACAATTACAGTATAAACAAATTAGGTCATTATCTTGTATAATGCGCCCTATGAGCGCATTATCTTGAGTGGCCGGATTTAAATTTACCAAACGGATTCTGAAAGTAGAGATTAAAACCTACAATTCGTATATCTTCGTTTGTGACTGACGCCGACGGCAGTGGTAGTGGGGGAACCAGCAGCGGAGGAGAAGATAATGGCTTGATGAGCGTATCAAGCTTTCCTCCACTGCTGATAATGTTGACTGAAAGGAGCATAGGCGCCGGGAGATTTGAATACAGGGGAGGGGGAGTGAAAATCACCGGGAGTCTGGAATACCCCCAGGGAAAGTGGGGGGTCAGGGGAATTTTCAAAAATGAACCTCTTAAAACGTGTTTTAAACCATCATAATATCACAGAAATCTTTCAAGTTGTGCTCTATGTAAGATCCACTTAATCACAACTCTATATAGGGGCGTTACTGACTTAGATATAGACAAACAGACCTCAAGGAAATTACCACTAAGGACCTGAACAGATTAAAATAACATATTATTACAAGAATTTTGAGGTTATCCGTACGAAACAAACACTTGAAAAATGCAACAATCTGTCACCTGTCAGTTCAGAATAGTTCCCGAAACTGCCACTAAGGACCTGAACAGATTAAAATAACATGTTATTAAAAGAATTTTGAGGATATCCGCACGAAACAAACACTTGAAAAATGCAACAATCTGTCACCTGTCAGTTCAGAATAGTTCCCGAAACTACTATCCCGAAGATAGTTCAGCATATCCCACTAGTGTAGTCTGTAGTATTGTAGTGTACACTGTGTGTATATGTAGAGGCCATCGTATATGAATGAAGCTTTCAAAAGAATTAGACCCAGCATCGATCTCTGAACCGCTTCAGTTTCTAATGACCATTGCTGACATCTCTCCTTGGTGTCTTATATCAATGTCTTGTCTTACAAATAGCTCCTGACCATCTTATTTCGGTAAAATAAAATCATTTCGAAGTGTAGCTAGCATATCATCCCACTTAGCTGAACTGTGGATGAATTATCACGATTCAAAAATAATATCAATATTATTATTTAGTACTTGCCTTAGCAATCCTTTTACATAAGTTTTATCTCTCGTTTACAGCTGTTTCTCCTTTTCATCTTCAGGCATCATCAGAACGATTACAAAAACCTTTTTCACAGTTACACAGTTATCGAATTTCGCTCAACGCCTGATTAATGAGGATCATTCTAATACTTACGGCAAACTAACTAAAATACTGACATAGAAACAAATATGGAAATATTGAATTGTTGCAGTAAGAGGCATAAATTGAACACTCTGGAGGCCTACCATATTTATAATAGCTGCAAAAAGGACAAACATATATTATTAAATGACCAAACTCAGTTCCAAGCAAACTTAATATTTGATTTAATAGATAAGATGCCTCCCCCACGCCTACTGACTGCCAGTTTGAACATATCTTTCAGTTTGTGTTGCGAGAGATTTGATGACAGTCACATACTGTGACATTAATAAACTTAACAAGTCTCTCACATGTATTATCAAGTGTCGTTTTGTGTTTTATACGTACTATGTTTTATTTATTTATGGTTTAAACACCACACTAATCTCTGTTATTAAGTGTAACTGTGAAAAATGTTTTTGTAATCGTTCTGATGATGCCTGAAGATGAAAAGGTGAAACAGCTGTAGACGAGAGATAAAACTTATATAAAAGGATTGCTAAGGCAAGTACTAAAAAAATAATATTATTATATTAATAGCAATCTGATATGGCTACAAGTACAATAATGAATAATATCAATTTCCCATCTTACTAAAGGAATGCACAAATATTTAACGTGAACTGTTTTTAGAAGGACGAAACCTAAGGACGTTAAGGAAGTTTTGACGTTGAGGATGGGCAGTAAATAATTTATAATCTCAGTTTAATATTAGATACAATAACCTCACCATTCTGGCAAAAAACAATAATATTCTAAATTGGTGGTATGAAGGTCGCCTTAGGTCGAACGTTAGACTATCCAACGTTTCAAGAGGGTCAAGGGTTTCAAAAAATTTACTAAAGTAAGGCAAATACAATTCGTTGTTGAACAGGCTTTTGATATAGATCCCCACACATTCTCATTACAAATATGAAGAGTTTGTTATGTTAGCAAAAGTCGCTGTTCAAAACTCATTTTTAACAAAATTTTCCAATTGGCATTTCATACTAAAAAACTATTTAAAGTCTTCAGCTGGTCTTACCTTTGGAATATATTTAAAAAAAAGATGGTTGAAAGATTTAGGAAAGTTACTGCCTTTTACATTTGAGTCTGTGATATATGAGTGTTAAAGACTCAACGTTTTTACTTACATCGACTGCAGTTGCAAAGTAAAATAAGTTTTAATTGCTTAATCCAAAAATGTATATTGTAATAAGCAACTTCTCTAATTTCATGGTTTTGCCGCCCATCAAATTAATTCGTCTGGTCTGGATAGCATCTCCGTGTTTAACATATTATACCTTCGCTTAGGACTACCTGTTTGAAATGGAACAAGACGAAGGAAAGGTCAAAATTAGTGATACGGAATTGGAGAAGATACAAAGGATGTAGCAAATCATAAGGGCGTTATTTTTGTAAAAGTTTACGATATAGGTTTACTTGATCAATGTATTCATTAATTTCAGTAAGCAATTATATTATTTGAAAAAGTTAGCATGTGACAGCTAAAGGTTATCAATAAACAATTAATAGACTATGTTTTGAGTAATAACTGAAGATAATGGGAAAAATATTAAAGGTTAATAAGACAAATTAAAAATGAAAGATGAATATTTTATTGTGTACTTACGTCTTCACTTTATGCCAGTTAAAACTAATAAAGACGGTGGAGCTGGCAGTAACTTGGCTGAAACTTGCGCAACTGTATTGGAGATTAAAACATGGACGACTAGCTCAGACCCCTACGTGTTTTGCAAGCCAGCCACTTTGCTAACGACAAAAATATTTGAAATAATTGTCCTTTTAAATAATGATGAAGGATTGATCATAAATTAAGCTAAGATGGTAAATAACATTAAATAGCCAATTCAAATTACTAAGTTTATGATATTACAGGAGATATTGTAAAAGTTTCACTTATAATAAATGTAGTAGGCCTACTGTACTCAGGCCTACTTCTAAATACAAATTTAAACTAAATATTACATATACAAATAGTTTTAAAGTGTGAAATCATCTGTTAATAGAATATAAGTATTTATTTTTTAGAGTAAACAGATGGTTAATGTACCAATTCTAAACATCTTCAAATAGCTGAGATATGTATTTTTAAAACACAAATATTTGAAATTGACAAATATACCTTCTTTTCAATTGTTTGTAAATTTCGGTAATTTTCATTTCAATTCAAGACTATACCTTTTAGATTGAACAAATAAATTATACAGAGGCAGTGGGTGCAGCGTGTTAGTGTAATTTTACTTTCCAGTTCCAATTATTTAGTATGTGGATATAGTCAGTAATTCATTCTTTTAGATCAAACAATGCATTGTTTATTTGTGAGTTTAATTAAACATATACAAAACATGTGATGATACTGTATAAGTAATTAATTAGAGAGAAAGATATTGACAGTTTTACTTGTACATATTGTCAGCTGTTTTCCTTTATTACTTTATGAACTTTATTTCCCACCATTATCTGTAATGTCTTAACCAATCACCAATCAATGTAACTGATTTATAACTCAACTTTTAATTTACCACTTAATTTTTTGCTTCTGCGGATCGGCTTTGTTGTTCTAAACAAGTTAGGACACAAGATGGTCTTGAGTTGCATAAGAGGAACCTGTTCACTCCGCGCATTCTACACTATTACGTACAGATATTGACACATAGTCTCAGTTCAGAGTCCTTCTTAGTCGAAGAGGAATGTTGTTGTAAAACAAAGTAAGCCAATTAAACCAATGGTAGGAGAAATGGCTTACATTTGGTCTACCTTTGACTTTCGTTTGGTTACAAAAAAAGTTAAAACCAAAATAAAAGAAGCTGGAAAGTGGGTGTTTAAATATCGACGGTTTATTTAAACGTTATCTCCTACTTGTCATGTTCCAGCAATTCAGATTTAAATAGAAGTGATGAATTTACTCAATGGTTAAAAATCGAAACCAAATGTTTTTTTTGTGATTTTCAATTAATTGTTTTCTGTATCCACAAAAGTCTGCATTTTTTAATTTTTACCTAAAGACAATTTATCAATAAAGAAATCCGAGAATAAAGAAATGTTTTCTTATACTGCAGTCACAATTCATTGGTTTTAATGTAGGCCTAATGTATCAATTGATTGCAAATTATAGTGTGACACAGAATTTCTTGGAATAGAAGCTTGGGCAGTCCCGGGTAGCCGCTTCTACAAAGACATTGTTTGTCAATAGGTGATTAGGACATTAGGACATCTACCTGACGAGGTGTCTCTCTACGTTTTGAGGCAACTATACATTATGTGAATCCTGTGTTGTTAATTTGTTCAATGTGATGTGTAATTACTAAGTGTGACTTGATAATGATTCTGAGAAGTCGAAACAGCTATCGTCAATCTACATGACGCTGTAGATCACAAAAGAAAGGTAAAAAAATCAAATAATGTAGACAATTATTTAACTCAATATTTTTAATAAAAAATATATTTCTATCAATAGATAAACCAGTGTAATAAAGTCTCAGCCTCGGTCATTACATTTTTAATTTGAATATGGCCTCAGCAATTTAGTTGTCATTTAGTATCATATAGCCAGTAAATTTATTTTTATTTTTAGTTTTGTAAGTTTAGTTTAATTGTGTAATTCAAATGTTGATAGATACTGTATTATATGTCCTGTATTATAATGTACTTTTTCTCTGTGAAAAATAAAGATTTTCTTTCTTACAAAAAAATAAAAATAAAACAAAGCAGTGTTTGTACAGAAACATTTGTTTACTGTATGTCTCCGACAGTCTAATAAAGGAGGCTAATACTGATATTCATAAGATAAATTTATTTAATTTGTGTTTCTTGAAACTTGACATTGCTGTCAGGACATTATAATATTAACTAATTTTATAGATCAATTTCTTTGTTTAGTTTTGTATTTTACTTTTTTAGCAGATATAACGTCTATTAAGGTAATTATCAAAAGAGGTGTTGCCTCATGTCTGGTATATAACTAACGAATGCTATGTTACAGCACTTACTGTAAGAGGATTTCTACGAAATTAGACTGTAATTCGTTTTGTTGTTGGGATTTATAGAGTACATTATTATTCTAACTACATCTGTCCTGAATTTCAGGGACAAAATTACTTCCATGTGAAATCCTATAGAATCCGTCCGAAATTCAATGAGCTGACCACTTCAGCACCTGCCCGGAGTCCATTTAGGGCCCAAGAGCTTCCTAACGGAATTCCAAGGATCTAGCAGTTAAGGGCATTCTTGTTAGCATCTGTCAGGAAAGAAGGCCAATTCTAATGTGACATCATTTAAAACCTGAATAAATAAATATTCTTATTTTGATATTTGAGTATTTACATAGGGAATGGTATAGCTGTAATGTTACATTATGTTCAGTCTGAATTTCCAGACATTTTGAGCTACTATATTATAAGATATGATATGATAGGCCTTGGAAAAAACTTTATGACTTATTTCCATAGGACAGTGTTTGTTATTGTAAAAACTTTAAAACAAGCTGTGACCCATGATTTAAAAGTTGAGAGAAACCGCCCACGTCCCCCGAAAATATGTCCTTTTGATGTCCTGAATTTGAATAAAAAATACTTCCTGAAGTTTATTTATATGAAATTAGTTAGGCTACAATTTATTTCGTTCGGGTATTTCTAGTTTAATCAGTTCGTCCATAATACATCTGAGAAGCGAGCAAAGAATAACATTACATTATTGTTAGTTCTTATACATACCTACGGCGACTATGTTATAAAATATAATCGTTGATTAAATGGAGCTTTGTCTTAGATTTATAAAATCTATTAACTTTGATAATTATATTCTATATTAATCTCAAACTCATATTAACATATTTTAATTATTGCCTGTAATTGTTGAATATAATTTATTTGAAATAAACATACTTGATTCAGTGTTGGATGTATTTAATTGCTAGATATCATTGGTCCTTAATACTAAAACTTTACGAAATAATCACTATACAAATTAAATAATAATAAATCTGGCTGACCTTAATAAAGTAAAAATGGATAAAGCCCATGTAGAAGGATTTAATATCTGAGATTAAATAATAAGCTATGATTTAGCGATAAAATATTGAAAAGATATTTTTTTAAACATTGTGTATTCTAATGCGTATTCCACTAATCAAAATAACAGAATAGTAGGCCTTCCTATAATTTTACAATTTAAAAATCTGAGAGCTTTTGTTTTCAAATGCTGACTAATAGTCGAAGTTTAGTTTACCTTCAGACATGGGCATCTGGGAGGGGGGGGGCAGCTTGGAAAAAGTAAATTATCCTTAAATTATTGAAAACATTATACCTTGGAGGTATAGTAATTAAAAAACGAATTTATCTAGTAAGCTGTGCTTCTAAACTTGTCAAGTAACAAGCTATTGAATTCCTTGGGCCTAAATTATTTGACCAAAGTCCAATTGAAGTGAAAGAAGAATTCAAATTGGTTACTTTTAAATCTAAATTAAATAATGGTTTCAGAAAATCTTGACTGATGTTATAATATAAGTATATTTAACATTAGTTGCACTAATAAATGGTATACCGTAATAGCATACTGGTACTAATGATCATTTATATCATTGCGTTTTTGGCATGGAATTCAGATTTACCTACACTAATGCCGTCGGGTCTTGCCGGCCAATTAAATTGAATGTAATATTTGTTTAAATATATTATCTAGATAGGCTGGCGAAACCCACTATAGCAGATTATAATTTTTGTGATCAATACCCTACTATGCACAGTTCAATATTATTAAGTGTAGGCTGATAATAATAATAATAATGTTTTGTGTATAGAAAAATGATTTCTAGAGGGGGCAGGGGCAGTTGGATACGCCCATGCCCCCAGATTAAAAATTAATTTTGTTTTTAATGTCACTAATACTTCTTTAATTTTGGTATTTACTCGTATACTGTTTGGCAAACTAGAAACCAGGACAAACAGGATTATATCGTGTTAACAGTTTTGGTGTGAGTGAGGGATAAAAACTGTGATTAAAATGTTTAATTTTTGTTTTAAATGTTGGAAAAAATTTCTTTTTACGATGAAAATTAAAAGAGATGTCAACAAAACCATGTGAAATTGTTTTGTATTTTTTTACAAACTTAGTTTTAAAGATTTCCCTGGAAAATGCCAGAAAAGAAATGCCACTTTTTATAATATTGTATAAGTAATGTAAAACATAAAAAATCAAAACACTTTACATAGGTTATTTGACTACTTTATCTATTTTAAGTTTGTAATTCACGTTTACCGTACAAAGGCAAATATATTTAAACGTCAAAAATAACTAAATAACTATTTATAAGTCAAAGTTAATGATTTTATGTAGCAGCAGTTGTTCTTCAACACGTGTTGAACTTAAGACCTTTTTAGTATACAATAAACTTTTTAGCTTAAGGATGCCGGACTATCGTAGAATAAATAACTAAACATAATGCTAAGGAAAACAATTCTTTCTTTTTTAAAGAAAAAATTATACAAAACAAAATATATGCAAATATAAATGAAACGTAAAATGTATTAATATTTTGATAATGAACCGAAATTACTTTAATAGCAGTTTACAATGCAGTTAGGTTTCATATACGCAGTTGATGACGTATTGAAGGGGAATCACTGTAAAAATGATTTGTTAATTGAACAAATTGGCGCCATCAAAGCGTCAAGATGTTATTTAACGAATTATTAGTTATCATTGTCATCACGCTGGACACCACATTCATTATTGCAACACTTATAATTTAAGGAAATCCTTTGCGGCTCTATTCATCTTTACAAAATTAAAAACGATATTCTTTACTGTCATTATTTAGGGTTATACAAGTATTTTACTTCATAACTTTGTTTATTTGAAAAATCATAATTTTATTTTATTTATGTAATGGATAAACTGCTGATTTACAAGGTAAAAATATGTTCTCAGACTTTACAAAAATTACATTCATCCTTTGACTAAATAAATAATTACATAAGGCTAAAATGTAATTACAGTGCAGTTATAGTTTCTTTCGTTTTCTTAAAATTGCATTTGTTATACAAATATAGATGCATGCAAATATAAATATTTTAAAATGTTGATTTCTTTTAAATTACGTTAAAAACATAATGGAATAGTCATAATGAATTTATAATAATCTCCCTCTATTGCTATTTTCTGAAATATCTTGGAATCTAAGAGGGATAAATGTACAGTTGTGTATATATTTAAACGAATGTATTAGAAAGGAAGTCTACTTTAAAAAAATATATATATAATAAAGATAATGCACGTTTGGTTCTAAAAAAATTTCAGTTACTTCTCTCCTTTGCCAAATTGCCAATCTGTGATAATATGTGAAAATGTATCTATGAATGTATATGAAATAAAACAAAATGTTAGGTAAATTATAAATAGTAGAATAGTGATTGTTTTATAAATCACCATCCAATTTTACCATCTTTAATTAATAAGTCGATTTGATCCTATCTCTTTTTCTCCAACAACCTTAATTAAGGAATATATATGTATTGGAAGGCAGTTACGCTTGGTAGAGCGTAGTTGTAAATACATGAAGCATGCGCAGTTCCAAAATTTTGTCCTCGTTTCGAAGGACCTGTCCACTTCCTGAGTATTCGATTATAAGGATTACGGATTAACTTCAGGTAAAACAACATATGACCCCACTGAATTGTTTCATATTGCAGGGCGACATGTTTTTTGCCACCCACTTTCACTATTGAAATATATGTAAGCACTTTTAATCACATTTTTACTTTTACAATTTGACCAGCCTCATTTGACGATCGCCTGTTTATTTTGATACCAAATTTGAAGTAAATCGGTAAATGTTGAGTAATTAAATGGCATAGCTTTTAATGTAACTAAGAACTATTGAAGGTGTTTTTAGTTACTCAACATTTACCGATTTACTTCAAATTTGGTATCAAAATAAACAGACGATCTTTATACACAACGTTATGTGATTTATTTTTACATTTTCTTGTTATAAAAAAAATTTGCATAACGCTACTATAAAAAATTAAAATTCAGGTAGAAGTGGAGCGGAAACCAGTCGACCGTGCTAACCCTCGGTAGGCTTCAACCGCCTCACTCTGAGGTGAATTTTACTAAGAACTTTATATAACTAGCAAAAGTTGTCCTCGTATATTTAATATGAGTTAGTTGTAAATAATTTACAAATGTAGTTTATCAAATACAAATTATACGAAGAAATTAAAGCTTACTTATGCAAATATTTTGTAAATACACAAAGGAAATAAAGTTCTTTACATGTAGAATTTACTCAAACGCTGGTTTACCTAGCAATTAATTAAATACATCTCTTTTATTTTAATTTAGCTTGTAGTATTTCAAATTGTAAAATTTCTTGATCGAACCCTTTTACATTGTTTAGTTATCAGTATAAGACTGATTATCATTTACGATAACCTAATTTATAATAACTCATCCATAACAATAGCTTTAAAACCAACAAAAATGTGTTTAGTTACTCAAAGTATTTAAATATGCCAGCAGTAACCATCTAAATGTTTGCAGGTAGACCAAACTGTTGCTGCATTGTGAACCTGCCTGAGAATAACGTAACTTTACTATTATCCATTACGTCATTCGGCGGTCTCGCTTCACAGACTGTCCGTCTTGTGTTCTATGAGCTTCTTTACTCCAATTACACTTTACTTTGTAATTATTACTTATGTAACCTTAGCCGGGCAGTTGAATAAGAAAGTTGCATTTGTAGTGTTGTTTACTTAATTTACACATAAGCCAATAGAAATTTGTACTTCTGTTGTTATAAAGGTTTGAAACCCAGTTTGAATTTTTTAAAATTTATTTTTACCGTTAAACCACTATTGTGAATGTCTTATTTTAAAAAACTACCATTTTAGGATTTTTGGTCTCACATTTCAATACAATTTATCAATGCAGTTTTGATAATAACATTGTACATCCGTTTTAACTCTATAAGTTACCATAAAAGGTTCAATATTATTTAGAATATTCAGACCGTATTTGCACTAATTGTGCTGTAGATATCTCTGTATAATATTTGTATCCATGTATATATAAAAGTGATTGAAATACCATTCACTCAGCCACCAAAGTATCTCTAGAACTGGCACTACAGCTAGAGAGCTGAAATATTGTCTTTAGTTTCACACCATATAACATTAACACTGACAAAGACCAGGTGCAAAATCAAAAAAAATCAACTGACCAGTAGGTAAAGCATATTTTGTAGCTAAAAATCATCATTAAATCCAAGGTATTAGTAAAAATGCATTCAAGGTACAGTACTAATTATACGGGATTTCAGGGTATTCTAAAGCGAATGGAAAAAGTTCTAAGTCGATAGTAGTTAGTAAAGTACAAGCAGACGGTATTATAGATTTCAACCATCGTTAAAAAAAGATAGAGGGTTTTTACTGTAACGTCTATTTCTTGAGTTTTGCAGAGTGCATTTTGTTTAAAGAAGTTTCTTTCACAATTATTTTTTAATCTACTTAAAAAACGCATAGGCCTACAACAACACAAAATTTATCAAAATTGGTCCAGTAAAACTTAAGAAATATTCTTCACAAACCTACTTTTTCCCTCACAAAACACATACAGTTTTAAACTGTTAACACGGGTAGTAATTACTATAGAAACTATTTTTTTTTTTGACGAAAAACCTGGGCGGTTATCAGATCCTACTATAGCAACAAATATATTATTAGCTTATAACTGTTGATTTTGAACAAAATAATAAAAGCCTTATAATTTATTTTAATTTAAGGCCTAGAGTGACAAAAATAAATGTTACCTTAAGCTCGACAAACATATTATCTATAATACCAAAGTGGTAATTAAGCGCGTAACAAAATATAGCTCTAATTATTTCACTCATAACTGTGAATATATTTAAGTTATTATATAATAATCCTTAGCTTATACGTTAATATTTTTGATGCAGTAGAATTGGTTTTAGTTCTTCGTTTGCCACAATCTAGAAAAGAGCTTGTTTGTAGGCTACTCTATACTTTTATTCTGCATAAATCGCAATGCTAAACTAAGCCTTGTTCAAAAACCAAAATACAATATGCGTTTATTCATTTATATATTTGCAAAGCATTATCCATTTACGAATTTATTAAATGAAATTGCCTTGTATGTGTCAACTGATTATTCGAATGTTTTCTTTATATGGACTGTAGGATAAAATAATATGGTTAAAGAGTATTGAAGTTGATAGCACAACAATCCTTCTTTCAATATCAACTGAACTGCATAGGCCTACTATTAATAATATGGACAATTCATTTAAATTGTTTATTATTGATTGAGTTCGACCCCTCAACTCATCATACTGAAAATTTTGAACTTTAAATATATAACAATAAATTAAAAGTTGCAAAACAATCTGTACTAGTTTTCTTTTAGATCTACGAATAAAATATTTTCTTAAATACTTTTTAAACACATTTGCTTTCATTGTGGAAACATTTGTTTACAGATTTTTTTGTTTATATCTGCAGGCTAAACGCACTTATTATTATCTTTAAAAAGTCATCATTTTTTATTTTTGGGACTACATAGATCTCTGAAATAAAAAAAAACAATCTCTATCTTTTGACTATTGCATCAGTATTGCAGTCACGTCAAAAATGTCTACGGCTAACATTGGTCAGACATCAGTGAGGCGTATGTTTAAAGCTATTGGTGGGTTTCCTTACAAGATACAGATTGGTTCATCGTCAATCTTAGAAAAATGCAGATAAAAATGCAAGAGTAACGTACGGTTCTACAATATTAGCAATGGTATTTGATAGTCACATTTATCTAATGTGTGGTTTTCGATCTGACGTAGGCCTACGACACATTTATCTAATTGGATTTATAATCACATGAACAAGTCAGTTTCTTCGCTTTGCTCCACCAGACATAATTATTAAGAAACCACTCCACAGTATCAGAGTCCTTAAATTAAAAAGCATCCTGGGCCCTTATTTCATTTATACCCTTGATATGAGAATGACCAACAGAAGTAAATCCTGACCGGACATTGATTGTTCTATCAACACCGGTAAATAATACTGGTAAATTGAGGAAGAACGGTGACTTTTAGGTTCACTCAAAATTATAACATTTTACCAGTTTAAAACTTAAATAAGATATTAATTTTTAACGTTTCTGATTGAAAACAGATGGTTTGTATGAGAATAAAATAAGAAAGAGAAATTATTTCTGAGATAAAGGTAGAGTTTTCTTAAAATACCTTTAGAATTTCTCCAATGGCGAATTTTATTTCACAAAGCCGTATATCACAAATTACCAATCACTCAGGATAGGAAGTTCTTTCTTTGCCAAGAAATCAGTAACAAATGTAATGGTTGTAAGACACTGCCATCTAGAGCACGTTTATGACACTCACTCGTATCGGAAATGCTTCTTAATAAATAATCTAAATGAATGACTGGACAAGGCCTATTAGAGTTCGCTGAGTTATTATACCAATGAAAGATATAGGCCTACATTTTACTAATAATGATACTCAAAAGTAATTTATTGTTTGGAACTTCGAACATTGTAAACAAATTTATATTAAATCTCAAGAATTAAAAAATCATAGACCTCATTAGTTAGTTGAACATTTAATCGACTGCAGTGGTTAAATACTAAATTTACAAAGTACATAAGGTGTAATATAAA
The DNA here is from genome assembly GCA_018207615.1 of Philaenus spumarius. Classification (NCBI taxonomy): domain Eukaryota; kingdom Metazoa; phylum Arthropoda; class Insecta; order Hemiptera; family Aphrophoridae; genus Philaenus; species Philaenus spumarius. The sequence goes on along the minus strand of JAGFPH010000159.1, from coordinate 602,366 downwards.
TTCACTAAGCAGTTTTACAAATCAATGTCTCCAATATTATTAAATTGTTTTTACCTGCATTTTAATTTAGTTTCACACTATATACAACATCAACTTACCAATACAATAAAATTGTTGAGCTTTTTCCAAACTAAAATTAACCAATTTACCATAATCCACACTTTATGAAATGTATGCTCTTCCTATTAGTCCAGTCAAATAGTCTCCGATGGTGCTTGTTTCAGGAAAAAAATATAGAAGTTTTTTTTTCACTCGATCTATATGTTTTTTGGGATGCTGAATCCGAATTTCAACTTTGCTACTTCTTACGGATATGGCTTCACACCGAAAATCGCAAAAAACCTCAAAATTCTTGACCTTTTTTCAGTTTTTTGCCAAAAAATCATACAAATATGCGTTTTTTGAAGTAGATCTTCCTATATAAAAATAAAGTAAATTAAATTTCCTACAAAAAAAATTACTCAAATGTATTTTTTGGTTGAATGGTTTAGCCGCTAGAGTGCGCTGAAAAAAGGCAAAAATTTCCCACTTTGTTGAAAACCTGTTTTCTCGTTAGTTTTTCGGTTGTAACTTAACACCTATGCTTGTAATTATGAAAAACTTGGATTCTGCTAAAACCACATTAAATTTCCTACTAATTTCACACCTTAATCACTTATTTTGGCCAAACATTGTAGCCGCTAGAGCACGTTGAAGTTTTATCTTATATTACGCGAAACCGCTAAGTCAAGAGCCCTTCACACAAAACTCAGTAGATACCTATATTATCACTATGTGCTTATTAAAAACTATTTATTTGATTTTTACAATTAATAATTAATGTAATTACTTATTCATTATTTATCAATTTAATTACTACTTATTAATTATAAATTAATGTAATTTACTCATTCATTTAACATCATTTTAATTAAGTAGCAATTATTTTGCGATTTTCGGTGTGAAGTCATATCCGTAGGAAGTAGCAAAGTTGAAATTCGGATTCAGCATTCCAAAAAACATATAGAACAAATGAAAAAAAAACTTCTATATTTTTTTCCTGGCCAAATCACCATTTGAATGGACTATATACCGTTGAAAAAGCTTAACACCCTTACCATCTTCCTAGTAACCGAACAGCTTTGTCAGACACTGAACCAACTAAACTTTAAAATTTAATTATGTTTGGAATTCAAGAAATCCAACAATTTATGTACGGTTTGATAGTTCATAATCAATATAAAAAACTGCGTCAAGAATTATCTTATGAATTCCAAAACTGTAACAATGGCAAAGATATCATTCAAGAGATAATAGCGAGGCTAAACTTTTTCTGATTTGTTATGATATTTAAAATAAAGACAACCTTAATATGTGTGACACAAATTAATATAAAAAGTGTTTTTTAATGTAAGCGTTTGTTAACAGAATGGACGATATTATTATTTTGTTAATTGTTTAAAGTCATGATTATAACTTTGAGCAAATAATCAATCTCAATAAAAGTAAATAACGTGTTAACGTTAACAAATTGCCGTATTGTTTAAACAAATTACGTTACACAATTATGTAGACTGAAAAAGCTATTAAATATTAAAACAAGAAGATATTGTCATTTGATCGTCTTTATTATCAGAGCGTGCCTAAATGCATAGCTGGTAAAGAAGTGTGACATAAGCGTACATCCCATACTACTAAGACAAATTATTTTCCATTTGAATTAATTATCTGGCACATTTCTATGACAATGATTATAATTGGTTCAACTGTTGACTTTGTAGACTTCCTATTTCTAACTTATTTTTAAAAAATCGTTATTTTATAGTTGAGTAGAAATCTGAGCATGTTTATAATAAACTACATTCACACAGGATAGGAAATCGGTCACCGTCAGTAGTTAACATTGCGAAGGTGGACACCAAGTACTTGTATATTGAATTAATATTACTGTAGAAGATCGCAGTTTTTTTAAAAGAAAATACAGAATACAAATAAAAAACTAATGGTGGGTGAAAATAACAAATTTAATCCGCACATTGTATATTCGAACTCCAAGCAACCACCATGTAAGTTTGATAATAATGAAGTGAACGTGGCTCCTCACGACACGAGCGAAGCAAGTCGTGTATGATCAGAGAGTTAATGTTCATTAATGTTCTGAGTAGTGACATCATCCCAAAAATCTATAAGGAGCTTATTCGCTTGACATGGGTTTATACCAACAAAGATGTCTACTATATTCTCGAAGAAAAGGCAGAACATTCAACTTGAATCGGTAAGTTACTACTATCAGTTGTAAATTAATTAACAGTAAGAATTTAAAGGTGGCGCTTAAGGTAGTTGGAAGGAAGTGTATGTTGTGGTCATTTATGTTGCAGTTCTGTAATTCAATAACTAAATTATTTTTAGTCTCAACAGATATTTGTCATCCTATTTATGAACATATAATAAAACCACCTAACCTAACCATGCGTAACAAAAATGTGCGCACCATAGAAACGTTTAAACAAAGTTAATGAACTACAAATGTTTTATCTAAAACAAATATGTGGTATTAATTGAACTCCACTTTTATAAAAAAGAAGCAGAAATCATCTATATAGAATCTTAGAGTCAAATCATTAATTGTATTTTCTCGGTTTTTAATGAATATCGATGACCAAACTTACAGAGCATATATCATAAACTATACCCACAAAGTCCTCTACCATGGTACAAAGTATTACTCCAACATATTAGAATTAACAGACACAACTAATGGTAAGGAGTCGTCTGCTACCTGTGGAGTGGATGTTCAATGTGGCAAGTAGATTGCTTGTTTTGGACTCAAGCCTTATTGTACTGTTCTTATTTCATTTAGACATCTCTGTATTATATATATTTTATCTGTGGTACAACCACGAACTAATTGGATTAAACCTCAAACGTGTTTAATTAGGCCGATTATTTTGTACTAGCACATCAATGATAGGAGTGTCAATATTTATGTTAACGTGTTAACTTAACGTGTAAGTCGTTAAATGTATGTGCGTTAAGTGTAAGAGAAGACCAGATGGTCCTAACTTCGACCGAAACAAAGACTATTATCTATCTA
>JAGFPH010000159.1:550497-574293 GCA_018207615.1 Philaenus spumarius | reverse complement strand
AAACTTTCGAATTTTTTGAAAACCTTTCTTAGCGAGCACCTAGAGGAAGCTAAATACCAAATTTTATTCCAATCCGTTTGGTGGTTTTTGAGATTTCGTGATTATACAGAGTATCCCGTGAGTAAAGTGCCAAACTTCAGCAAATGGTTCTATGGATCAAAATCAAGAGTAAATTTTTGTTCAAAAACGCGTTTTCCATATATTCGCCATTTTGTTTCTTTTACAAAATAATTCATATCTAGATAATGGTTTGACCGATTTTAGATAATAAGTACCCACCTTTTTGTTGTTTTTACTGTGATGGTATAGGATGTCGGGTTGAATAAACCTATTATTATACATAACTTAACTATTATCCTTCATCCGATTGTTTTGATAGTTACACCATCGAATAGGGAATTAAAAAGGAAACAAAAGTCTGTCTTAACATTTTTTGTTAAAATGTTCAGTTTTTGCGTAGTTAAGGTTTGAAATTTCCCATGAGTTCATCCGCCATTTTGAAACGCATAATTGGATATAATCGCTTATTTTCATTAAAATTCATTGGTAGGTCATTCTTTACGCCAAGTTTGAACTCAATCAGTCAAACCGTTCTCTAGATATTAATTATTGTGTAAAGGAAACAAAAGAACGGGTAACTGGAAAATGAAGCGTAACTGGAGTTTGGCACTTTTCTGACGGGACACTCTATATAGCAAGCTTAGTTTGGAGTCTTTATACCACTATTATTACTTATTTCTTCATCACGAAAACAAGAAAAATAATTTACAAATTTTTACGATCGCAATTAGGGATGATTTTAAAAATTTGGTCATATAATAGAAATGGTTTTTCTTATAAAGTTACCAAATGTATCAAAATGTATTGCTTCAGAATATTTAACTGATTAATCTTCACCATTTTATAATAAACGCCATTGGTTATCTTTCAAGATTTCAAAGCTCAAAGTCTCTGATTCGGAAAAGAGCAACATGCAATAATAAGGTTTGAAATGTTTATTCAAGATGATCTTAAAAATGATCGAAAAACAGTTGTTATTTTTAGTTCTTTATGCAAAATTGTACGACTAACTTAAAGTCAAAATATAAAAGATATGAACAAGTCTCAAACGGAAAATGTTTGCAAATATATGCAGAAAATCAAGCATCCAAACCCATGCATTATACACAAATAAAATAAGTACAATATTTAGTAGTTGCAGTTCAGTAATTTATATCAATTCAGGAGATTTAGGCTAAGGTTATAGTAAGTACCCAGAATACAGTATTAAACAAATGACCTTGTATTTAAAGATGACACACGATGTACACGAAGTTTAATTAAAATGAGTGTAGCTGTATAATAAGTCAAACGTTTTATGTGATCTCTTAGTGTATTCAAATAAAATATAATTATCAAAGTGTTAAATATTTTGTTTTGAAACATATACAGTGTTTAGTGTTAGATAAATTAAATAACATTTATTTAAAACTATTGTAATATTTATTTATGTACTTTTGACATTTTCAAAATTATTTCCAGTAGTGTTTAGACGTTACTATTACTAAAGTCTAAGAGGTTGAAATGGGGTTATTACTATAAAGCTAAAATTGTGATATTCAAAACTATTTGAAATTTAATTACTTAAAACAATGGGATGAAACTACTCTTAAAATTAAATAATAATCCATACTCTTACTTTTTCTATAAGGTCATAAAAAACTTAACTAATTTCGCTAAAATTTCACAATTTAAACATATTAGTACCAGGAGTTTTTAGAGATTATGGTCACTACAGTAAAAGAGATTAAAATGGGGTAGCGACCTTTACAGTAAAAATAATTTGCACTAACTTCCTACAAGCTATAAAGATAAATTTGTGTAATAAAAACCATTTACAATTCGATTACCTTCAGCAAAGTAATAAAATGGGATAACTACCCTCAAAATGAAATCAAGCAATAGCGAACGAAGCACTGAGTAAAGTGCTTTATGAAAGTGTAGAGGTATAGAGCGAACAGCTGATTGTTGTTCCAACACTAATCATCTTTAATCAGCTGATATATATATTTTACTGGACTTCAAAATTTCAAAATTATTAGTAGAACAACTAAACTTTGTTAAATGTTTTATAAATTGAAGTATTTTTCCTACCAATTTGAGGCCATGTCCATCAGATTAATATGTATATATATCAAAATATCGGCGGTAATTTTACTTCCAAGTTCAAATTATATTTGTGGATGTAGATTTGTGGAAAAGTGGTTATAGTAAGCGTGAGAATTTGGCAATTTCCAATTCAACTGGGAATTGACTCGTCTATTAAGATGTATTTGCTTTGTGATTACTCTTATTTTGGTCTGACGAGTAGTAGAAAACAACTAAAGAGGTGTTTGAAACCAGATTACAACATTTACTAGCTGTCAAGTACAATAGATACATATTATTTTGCAGGATAGTAACTACAAAGTATGCGAATTTATGCCACATGATTAAACAGGATTCGACTTTGGTCAAAAAAACATGATTTGGTCAATAGAGTATATCAAGACAAGGTTTGATTTTACAAATACGTATTAGCAAGAAAATACTTGTATTTCGTAAAACAATCTAATAATCTGCTAACAATATTTAAAGAATCGAAGAGCTTTCCAATTATTGCAAAACACAAACTATGCGTTTCTACTTTCTTAATACAACAACAACTGTCTTGCACAAGATATAACCAAGCGAAACATTCTCAAACGCTAATATCTGAAGATTATCTGACATAGATTGTTAAGAACGATATGAACGAATCGATTTCAAGGAATTTGAAAACATTTTCGGGGTAGGAACAATAGTTTTGAGTTTCTGCTGTTTTATATATATTTTTTTAAATAATTACCTCTATTTATCTTGTCAGCTTCTAATATTAAAAAGTGTAGCAAGTAAAACACAACCAAAGGAGAATTTATTTACTTTAATTTTCTTAATTTACATGTCCTTTATTTCTGTTGTAGCTGGATTAAGATCAGTTGTGTTCACATCTGAGACAGTATCCATGACACTTAAACTTTACACTTAAAAGAAGATTAAGCAAATAGTAACTTAACAAAGCTATTTCTTAGTTTTGAAAAACTAGTCAAATCAGAAATTGATATTGATTTATAAAAACAGTGTGAGAATAATTAATTGTTTTGGTTTGATTTCCGTTATGAAATCTTTTACATCTCTCCAATTAAATTTATTAACACGTCATTATATATCCCGTTTGATTACTTTCAAATCTTCTAGAATTACTTTCACAGTCAACTGAAAAGTCTAAGTTAAATAATTGAAAATAATCCGTAAACAGTTGTGGTTGGAAACTTATTAGGCCTAATCGCAGTATAAAACGTACGATGACTTTGCAGATCGTAGTAGGAAGGAGCAGGTACACCGTTGCTGCTTTCTACGCATGAAGGAACGGATTAATATATTACGTAAGAAAATTACATTTCTTTGTAATTGTTTACAATTTTAATCAAACAGAAAGTTGCTTTAAGCTACGCGCTGTCGATTTAAGGAGCAAATTTTATTTAATATTTATCGTAGATAAGATTTTCTGATCACTAGGATTTTACTATTAATAATGCAAATAACCACTATTTTAAACGCACAAATACAAAAATGGTAAAAGATATTATTAATGTACTTGGGGAGACCCCTGCGTGCTCCACACGCCAACCCCTTTGGAACCTTCTAAACACATATGTTATGTTTCCATTATAATAAAGGTGTAGTTTATAATAATAACCTCAAAACTAGAATTGTGCATAATGTTAAAGGTATAAATATAATTATTTCATATATTTTATAATAGAAATATAATAAAGGTTAATAGAACCAGTAAGGCTAATGTCTACACCAACCTAACCTAAAATAAATAGTTAGAAATACAAATAATTGTAATGAAAATATTATATCAAATAGCTGATTAATGTACCAACTATAAACACAGTATTTAATTATTATTTATTATTTCGCTCCCATTGCCGTAAAATTTTTAGTATTGTATGTGATATTTTTACGTTCAACAGTTGGCATTGTTTATGTAAACCTAACTTAAAAGTTAGAAATACTGTACATAAAATTGTTTCAAAGTTTGAATTCAGCTGTTAATGAACATATTAAGCAAACAGCTGATTACAATACCAACACTAAACATATTTCATTATTATTTATTATGGCGCTCCCATTGCTGTAAAATAATTAGTAGGCTATAGTTTGTGATATTTTTATATCCAACAGAGATCGCTGTTTTAAAAAAAGTGTATAAAAACACTCGTGGATTTGAATGCAATGTTGTGTCAAAATCTCAAAGCAATCAGTGAAGAACTTTCGGTGATTTTAGATTTTGAACAAACGAATATTTACATTTTTATTAATATAGATTCAATTTGGTTTAGTAATTGTTTTAGTGAATTAAAAGGTTATCCAATATAATGTCATATTTTAGCACAAGGTAGAAATAAAATAAGGTCAAGTAAGATGGAAATGCTCTACACTTTTGTATTTACAAATACATCGTTTTAGGCTATTATTTGAGGACACGTTTCTTTGAGTGATTAAATATTTATTTCTTCTAGAAGTCGTGTAGATTTCTGACAACATTCCTTAGATAAAAGGAAGAACATGAGCAGTAATTTATCAAAGAATCTCAATGTTTACATGCTTTGCCGTGTGCTACTAGCATCCATACTGATTATTTCCTTTTCGTTCGCGTACACTAAAATAGTATTAATGTGGTGTAAATCCAATAGCTTATTACTTCGATTGTTAGGTAAGAAGTTGTCACATTATATTAGAACTATTTCAAGGACTATTTGGACAGTGGTGCAATACTTGATCTTCACCAGGAAAAACCATTGGACGACAGAATGAAACTTAATTTATATAACATAGAAATACCTAATGTAGACTCAAATAAGATTTCAGGCAGAACTTTTCGAAAAAAAACTGAACAAAAATACAGACAATGTAATTAAAAATGTTACAAAGACATCAACAGTTCAAAATTCTATGGGTTTAAATGAGCACACTTTTACCTTATATTAAGCCTAGATAAAGGTCTTATTAGACCCAAAATGGATTATTGTAGCTTTTTATTTTGGAGAAGTTGCTAACACTAAACTAAATCAACTTGAAACAATTCATAATCAAGCAATACAAATTTCACTGTGAGCTTTCAAAACAACCCTATTCAAAGTCCTACTGATAGAAGCAACTCTAACTCCATTAAAATATAGAAGACCTGTTGCTGATAAATTAATGTAGGCTATAAAGTAGCATCTGACCACAACAATCTTAGTCGCCAAAAGCTAATAGAACTTAATATTTGTCAACAAACCACAAATATTAGGAGAAGAAAAAATTGCCCATATACATAAACTCTTTTAACAAATGTATGAGAAATTTTAACTTGTTCCAAACTGCTGCTATTCAATCTAACCAAAATAAATAGTCTTTCTCAAAACCTCTGACATAAATAAATTAAACTTGCACCCAACTGTAATTAGATATCGGACATTTTATCAATATGCAGATTAAGGTTCAGACACACTAAAGCAAAAAGAAAACTGTATCTGATAAAACAATATTTCTCACCAAAATGTTTAAAGTGCCCATCGAATGTAATACAAATCCTCCAACATATAGTTGCGTGCCCTGCGCACGAAAGTCACAGGGAGGCAATATATAACAAACTAGAAACCCCCATTTGTTTTAGGTGATATTCATTAAAGAAATAATACACATTTTAAAACAGTAAAAATACCAATTTGAAACTTCCCCACTTCAATATACACCCTTACCCTTTTAAGAAAATAGTACAATTGTTTCAAAATATAAAATATATATGTTTATACTTGAATGGAGGGCCGTGTACAAAAAATAAAATGTACAGAATAATATCCTACATTCATTATTTTAGATAAAACTTTTAAAAAATTTCATTCTCGTACGAAAAATCTAAAAAATAGTTACTTCCGGTAAAAACCATTCTACCCATGGGCCATAACTTTTCCGGATAGAAATGCCAGAAGGACTTCCGGGAGGAAAAAATTGTACATTATCCTTGTCTCATCCCAAAATCACAGTTTTCTAATTCCCCCCCCCCCCCCACCAACTCCCCTGATTTGGATTAATATACACACAAATCACAATCTAATACATAAAAAAAACAGTAAAACAGTTTATCCATTTATTTCCACCTTAACAATATACCATTCGAACGAAAAATAAAAGTAATTAGATCAATTAACAAAATTACAAACCAACGTAAAAATGTAGGTATAACTTACGGTAAACTTTATGTGATTGACTATATGACATATACAGACTGTCCCAAAAGTCCCGGACCGGTTTAATAACTCCTAAACGAAACTAGCTACAGTAATAATATTTCAGACATGACTCCTGGCAACAAAAAACTATTTTTTGAGTTGTTAGTCAACATTGCCCCTGCCCCCAAAAACCAAATTTTGAGGATGCCCCAAATTTTTAAATGTAAACCCCTATCGAGTGACCCATCATTTTAAAGGTCTCATTGAGTTAATCACAACAGCGCAAACCCGAGGTCGATATCTTGCTCCTGTCCAAAATGGCTGACCTTTTAGTGTTTCTTATGGTCATGTAATTTAAAATTGACCCCCATTGGTTGTATTAAACATTTTTATTATTTTAAAACAAAGAAAACACACGCACAAAAGAGTTTAAAGTATAAAAACAAATTTGTCATACTTGGTAATAATAACAAAATGTTTTTCTTTACACTCAAAAACAAAGTTGCTTACCAAAGATGATATCCAGGGTTTAGAGTAAGTATTCGAACTGCTTTCCTTCCACAGTCACGCAGTGTGCTAGTCTGTAATAGTGATGCTGTACTACATTCTGTATCATTTACCCGGTATTTGCTGAGCTGCGTGTTTACTTTGTATACGATACAAAATGTTTAATTTTAAATTACATGACCATAAGAAACACTAAAAGGTCAGCCATTTTGGACAGGAGTAAGATATCGACCTCGGGTTTGCGCTGTTGTGTTTAACTCAATGAGACCTTTAAAATGATGGGTCACTCGATAGGGGTTTACATTTAAAAATTTGGGGCAACCCCCCCAAATTTTGTTTTTGGGGGCAGTGACTAACAACTCAAAAAATAGTTTTTTGTAGCCAGGAGTCATGTCTGAAATATTATTACTGTAGCTAGTTTCATTTAAGAGTTATTAAACCGGTCCGGGACTTTTGGGACAGTCTGTATAATATAATATAGACAAAAGATTTGACAAAGCTATTGTGAGTTAAGTCACATACATCATGGTTTTTATCTAAGCCCATCTACAAGTTATGTAGACAAAGAGAAAAAAATCAATTGACCTGTCATTGATCCGTCCCGCTGCTAACCACCCTGACGATATTTGAAAACATTGTTGTAGTTTTATGGTTGTAACTTTGAAAATATCAGTTGTTTGACTTTTGATTGAGAATGTATAACTTGTGTACCATATAATGGCATACTTGCTTTAAAGTCAGCTACCAACAGAACATTTTCCTTAATAAGAGATCCTATAAAAGCTATCATTTCGTATAGCCAATAGCTAAAAACCCATTATTTTACTATTCTATACAGAAAGTATAAAATAAAATAATACATTTTAAAAATGTGAATGACTTTATTTACTTTGAACTAACCAAAGTGACATGATTTTTTATGTTATTACTTCCCTGTGCCCTCGGCACCGTCCAAGACAATGCAGGCTAATGTTGATGTGAGAACTATATAAAATAATGCTTACTTTATTAATTTTAAAACTTAACAATAAAATAGCATATTCCTATATAAACTTGAATGGAACGAATACATTAATTTCACGCGTTAAAAAAAAACAAATGACTACGCATAATCAAAATAAATGTCAGGGATAACAAATGAAAACCAAAACTTAAATAATAATTCCCTTACATCGGTAGCAGAACGAACAAAAATTGTTAAACTATAAATACCGATTTGCCAAAAGAAAAAAGAGTTTAATTGAGTGCAAATATACAAACTAACCTAAAACTCATAATGAATAAACGATTAAATAAATGTTAGTAATAATAAATTACATACTAACATATTACATTTCCCATTTAGTAAAATACTTTTCTTTATCTATCTCTTATAGTATATCTTTTATTGCCCCCCACATAGTTACTAACAATTGTTGCAATGATAAAACTACACAAGTTGAACTAAAAATATTAACCTGAAATATCAGCTATATTAAAACAAGCATATTTATAACTCGTGAACTAATGCACCGACATCAAGCAGTGTTTAGTTGCAATTAGTACAAACGACACAATAACATATACAGGGTGAGTCACTACTGACTACATTAATTTTAACAGTGGATTCTACTTATCAAAAGGAACAAAAAAATTTACATAAGCCTTATCTGACCTTAACCGTTTAGATGTCATGGCATATTTTGTGATTTTTTCAAAATACACGACTTGGTACTATTAGTATGACGATAAAAACCACACTAATGTAGTTATGACATGGAAAGTAATACCATTTAAAAGATCATTAAATTTCCTATAAATAAACATAGTACCCAAATAATAACTCCTTATACAACGTTTTTTAAATAACTTTAAAGTTAAAAATTATTGTTACAGAGTTTTCCCTTTAAACTTTAAGGCTCAATTAAATCAGTTAAATTTTTCGTATTCTTTTGTTAAATTACATAAAAAACTTCCTTATTTATTTATCTTTAAAATGATGTATATATATTAAGGGGTCATTCATTGTTTAGATGCTTTAAAACATTGTTATGTGTATTGTATATATTATTAGAATTAAATAATAATAAATACCAAATAAAACAGACGAATTTTTTAAACTAAATTTAGTTTGGCTACTAATTACAAAATCTAGCCAAAATATTAGCAAAAGAATAGACAAAAATAAGGTTCTAAACGCGGCATAGCTTTCACTATTCTCCTTTACGGGTCAAACATTAAAGTCATTAGTCATGAAAAGTTAGTGATTGCACAAATTTCTTATTATGCGTATCTAGCACGAATTAAGTAATATAGGTATTATAAAGTATTATTTTCTGAAGGAATTGAAATTTCCGGGTCGAAACAAACATTTAATAAAACAACAATGGAAATAAATATCTTCCAGTAGAATCTGTTATAGACACTAGTATCCGCAGGTTCAATATAATTACTATTTTATCCTCACTAAGGTGCGATCTACTGATATTTTATTTCATCATGATGAATGTTTGCTACGATAAAAGTACAAATATTGCCACAAGGTATTTAAAAAGTATAATATTAAATATTTATGTTTTTATATGCAAATTTTCTGTCAATGTTTGATCTAACTGTTCACGCGTCTTCTGTAATTGCCTTGCAATATGAATCTGTACAGTGATGCTTTATTTCAGATGGGTTTAAAAAAAAGATATTACATTTCTGTACATTTTAAAATGGCATTTTGTAAAAACATTTTTGGATGTCATATTGAGAGGTTGTGACTTTTTAAATTTTGTTTTTCAATTTTAAAGCGTGCAAAAGTAAAAAAGTAAACTAATTATATTTATTTACTGTATATAGATATTTTTCCATTTGAAATAACAATGAAGCCCAAGATAAATTCTCTAAAACAAAATACCTCTTTTTGCCTATCTGATTGTTAGTTCCTTATTGTGTCTTTAGTGCCCAACATCCACGTGCATAAACCATGTATACCGTTAGACGCGTACAATATACGTTAACCAAGTATATATTTTATGAATTATCAATATAGAGGAATAGTTGGAGCAATCTGCCCCAGGCGCTGCTTAGAAGGGGCGCCACATCAAGAGACATTTCTCGAGAAGCCGATACAGTTACTTTTGCAGATGACACAGCAACTTTGGCTTAAACAAATGAATAATTTATGTTTTATATTACAAGTGATTCAATTTTGCATTTCTTGCAACACACTTGAAAAATACCTCTTTAGTTTCTGTAATTATAAACTCGACGCAAGATATTACAAAAATCAATCAACTTGGTACGTAAAGTTAAGTAAAAACTATTAATTTGGGAAGCATTGTAGGGTTAGAAATAAACGAATCTTTTTTTAGGTTTGTGAAGGTTGAATTCCAAAAGTCCGGAGATTTAGAAAAATTAGCCGAAGGTATTATTGAAGAATTTACAGAAAAGTCTAACACAAGAAGCCAAGAATTCGATGTGGCTGAATACAACTGATCTTCAGGCTATAATAAAGAAAACTTAAACTGCCAAATATGAGCTTCTTTTTTTTAACTAGATAGAAAAATTAAACTAGATAGAGCTAAAAAAGAACTTAATATGATATGTAGATATATCATATTAATGTTCACAACTTGCTGGAGTATCAACCACCGATACTTCTGATATGATACTCTCTGTTCACATGTAATTAATTACATGCACTCAATCACAATTCTAGAGGCTTCGTTCTTTTTTACCGGAGCATCTCACCAAAGTAGTTGAGTAGACAAATCATTTCGGGATGTGTTTGTGCTTCTCTGAATACATCTCGATTTCTTCTGGGACTATGTTCATCTTGAGGTCACGATGAAGAGACTGCCATTGCGGATGAACCATGATGCATTAACAACACTCCATGGAACCTTGTTCTGGAATGTTTTAATGATAATAACATTTTGTCTTCTTTGTACCCCACAGCTGTAATTCATAACTTCATACTGGAATCAATATTTGCTTAAAGAGAAGCAGTTTGTTGTGTAGGTCTAATTCTGAGTTTCACCCAAGTATCCCAATACATATTTCTAAATTGCATGTTTAATTTTACCTTCTCCTTTTTTACAAGCTCCTTCTATTGCAGCTTAGCATAAAGCGTTATTTCCAAGTACTGAGCAGTATTAGCTAGAGTTATTATTGGGAATGGGTTTTTATTTTAATAGAAATTAGATTTTTTACTATTTGTAAATTAACATAAGTTGGTTTAAATTCATTTAAATTTAGTATCCATTTCTTTAACTTTAGATTCGGCACAACGTGAAAGACCAGTCTGGATTGCTCCAATGCATTTTAGAACTACTTGCACCACTATTCTGTTCCTTGGCTCGGCTCCCTAAATTCAAAACGGCGAAGTTGTGTACCAATTTCAATGTTAAATAACCTAAACATACCTTCACTTTTAAGCATATTTTTGTCAAAAAACAAAAGCTGTATTTTTTCCTTAAAGTAAAATAGATTTAGTAATCAACCTAAATAGTTAATCATGAAAACAATAAAACAGTTTTTGAAAATGTTTTCAGCAATGAACATCCGCATATGACATTACCTCAAAAATGAAACCAAATTTTTTAATTTTTCCACGAATTGACGGAAATAATGACTTATTCTGTAGCATTGCTCTTATGGGAATCAGATGTAATATGGCGGACAGAGAGCCACCCCTTAAAGTAAATAGTCAGCTAACTGAAAATATATGCTGGTCTACAGATTTCAAAATGACATCCATTAAAAACTATGCCAAGGATGTATCTTAATTTCACGACCTGATTTTCTTAACTGTTGGTACGTTAACCAGAATTAATTAGTTGGAAAGTCCAATCACCACTATCCTTGCGTATTTTAACATACACTGCTAATAATCAGAATAAATAATATAAACAGATCTATTAGTGGAACAGCATTTTCTAAAAATACGAACAATTCAAAGTTATTCTTCAATATTCTCTGAAAAATTATTTGAAAATGTAACAACTAAATGGAATTGGCACCTATTCTAGTTTGGTCTCTATTCGATGGTTAAGTATAATGCATGCGTATTTCTTTCTTTTTGACCTCTTCAAGCTTTACTAATTAATCTTCTGAAGGCGAATGCGGAGGATGAAGACAGTAACTAAGAGTCTATAACACGAATAGTGTTACCAAGTTAAACGGAATGACTAAAGTGTATGGATATTTTACTGGGATAAGTGGTAGTCACTTACTCTTGTCCTTACTTTTCGATTTGGCAACACTTCTTAAGTGTAGAAAACTGTCGTGCTACGTATAGTATTGTCTTGTTAATTTACAGATTTTGACAGGATTTTTTTAAATTCTGACACCTCTTAGCGCATATAATGGCCTCTCTGGGCATACAATCTTTTCTCTGTGGTTGGAAGTGCTTAACTATAATGAACTAGATGCGTCAACCAATTGTGCTACGTTCCTCGCTATATAAGCCTAGTTGGAGGAGCAATATTACGAGTAGTAAATCTTAGTAATAGTTTTTAAAGAATGTAAAAAGAATTCCCTTTTCATCCCACAAATGAAAATGGAGATAATGGTTTGTTTGGATAACTTATCATATTAAATTAATTTTTAGACGTTCAATTTAAAACATTGTTCAATGAAAATAAACAAACACAGTTAACAAACACATTGTTTATTTTTCTAACTTAATGTGATACAAAAATGTAATTTTTCAATCGAAAAATTCTGATTTACTACCTGAAATGCACGAGAAAAATATGTACTTTTACTTTAAAATTAGTAAAATAGAAGCTAATGTTTCTTACAATTAATTGATAATACGTAAATACTTTTTATTATTTGATTTTGTAATTTCTCTATACTTGAATCCAAACATATTTAGTAAACTGAACTCTTGGTTGTTTTAGGGTTATATATTCCACAGTACATTTTTTACCCAAATCAACTTTTTATTCAATAAGAAAGAAATTTGAAATTGAGAATGAAGAGTGTTGTGTGAAAGGTTTCTTTCCCGATTATCTACGCAATAGCCTAAAAGAGGGCCATCAAACAAAACAAAAATTCTGTCACATCTTGTAAATTAATTGTAGACACAATTAATTATTGATTTTTAATGTCAATAGGATTTTAAAAACAAATTTGAAACTGTAATTTTGCCTGAGATTAGCAGCTAACTAAAATTAATAGCTTACCGAACAATTTTTCTAAAATTTTCTTTTTTACAGAACTGGTGCTGGTTTAGGAAGCAAAATTGCTGCAATATTACTAAGAAAATACGAACAAAAGCAGCAGTATTTGGTGACATGCCAAGATTGTGTTTTACTTGTGCGTTCATGAAATCACTCAATTACCTTGCCAATAATATGCTTCTTTCATCTATTTTTTATAATTAAACCTTGCAAGTTGATTATGGTGAAATTTAATTAAGGGGGCACTCCACCTAAAAACTGGCTTATGGGTAAAAAATTTCAATTTTTTTTTTATTGTTTTATTTTGTTTTCTGGGTTTTACTGAACACATTAATGTGAAATATGTATTGGTTTTAGTGTTGTAAGTGGTTTTATTTTGTTATAATATAAATGCTTGCTCTTGCAGATATCCGACAAACGTGGCGTTTGATAGCTTGACGAATAGTTTTTCTTGCTAGGCCTTGTTTTCAACATAAATAACCATTTACATACATATTACATACTACATAGATTTCTTCTGTCTTAGATTTCTTTCTGCTGGTAAACATTGGTTGGTCACACTGAAGATAAAAGATAAACATTGGTTGTGACATTTGTTTATGCTAAATCTGCTGTTGTTATTGTTGCGTTTCAGTGTTGTCATTTATGAATATTTTACATTGTAAAAATATCATAGTCTAGTTCCTGTTTTATGAGTCATAAGTGTTTATTCATTGATTAAGTGTACTGTTTTTATTTAGTTTATCGTATTGTGTTTTGTTAGGTTAGTGTCAAGGCCTGAATAGGCTACATTGCACCTGTTATGGCTCCTAAGAAACAAGCCAGTGATAAATAAATAATAATAATAAATAATTCAATAAATAATTGAAAAAGAGGGCAAAACCTATGGTGCAGGACAATTTTAAAATGTAATAACATGTTATACATATTGTATAGTTTATAAAACATATGTTCTATAAAACTTAGATAAAACTAGAATTGTGTTTCCTTTCGTTTCCGGGCATTTTCCGAAAGTTTGATTTTCACGTGTTTTCAAATACGGGAACAGATGTAACTCAGGTTCAATGTGAGATAATCTAATGAGCTTTTTTTATTTTGAAGGGTATAATGTATTGTACAAACTGTAGCATGGATTTAGCCAAATTCAGTTTTTAAATATTTTTCAATGAACATCTGACACACAGTGACCTATTTTATGTTAATACTACTAGATAAGTTTGTACTTAGTTGTAGTCTCAAATAAATAAAAAAAATAATAATAAAATCATAAAAACATATTTTCTAAAAAAAATATTTTACCAAAGTGTATGATCAAATTTGTACATTTATAATTAGTGGATTAAAATTTCCATGCTACAGTTTGTGCACACACATGTGTTCAGCAAAATAAAATTTAAAAATTCAAGATATCTTATACCTACCTTTAGTTACATCCGTCCCCGTAAACGTCAACTTTTTCAGTAAAATCGTATGGGAAGAAGGGGGGCAACCCCATAAAAATATTCCATTTTGAGTGCCTAAAACTAATGTGTAAAACAAATTTTCATGCATTAATAAAAAAAATGATTTTAGGTGGAGTGCCCCCTTAATAATTATACTTGTTTTCACATAATTATATTGATTGTGGCCTTGCATGTGTGTTTTGCCAATTATTAAGTTTATTCTTAATATAATAAAGTACAATACCTTTTATTTTCTGTCAGTGAATTTGTTTAAAACTTGTTTACATACTGTGTTTTTTAAATATGTTGTGTTTTATGTTTTTGTGTATGTCTATTTAACGTGTTGACGACCTCCATGCATAGAGGGACTTTCTGATGATGAGATAAATTCTCGAAACGCGTCAAAAACTTTAAACAAGTTTTAAACAAAGATGTTCGCCGACGGAAAATAAAAGGTATTGTACTTCATTATATATATAAGTGACCTGGATACTGAAAAATGAATTCATTATTCTTAATGTTTGAATTCATTATTTTTAATGTTGAAGCAAATTAATCTTTGATTAATTTGCTGTTTCAGTCATTACATATATGGGAGATGTTTGTTATCTATAGGACTATGTTAAAAAAATATGTATACAAAACTCATTGTTGTGGTATAAAGTACATTTTATTCTTACTTTAATGAGGCTATTTATTATAGAGTAATTAAAAGTAAGTAAATTCTGTAGCGTTTATTTTACAGAAAACAAAATTACAAGTTTGCATTAGGTAAATACTGAATAAATAAACTAAAGTCTAATAGATCTAAACACTAAACAATTGAGTTACTTGAAAAATTAGCATATTATTTGTAGGTATATGTACTGGTGGAAAAGGCTATTGTAGATATTAAAATAAAACGTAGTTTCTGGTCGAAGGTTGGATTTTTTCATACACAATATTATAGTTTAGAAGATACAAGTTTTAAATGAACGCCTTCTGTAAAGTTGTTGGTTAAAGGACTTAGTTTAGTTTCCAGGTGACGGTTTATTATCTAACATTTTGACCAATTGAAATTCAAACATAAATCCGCCACAACACATTATTTCAATACAGCATTTTTCTTTTTAAACTGCATCAATATAATATTTATATATTATAATATTTAAGTTGTTTAACTTAAATACGAACAAACTTAATGTCAAAATAAATTAGCCAAATAAATTTCAACACCTTCCCAAATTATCGTTACAGGACTGTATCATATCACATAATGAATCCTACTATTCCCACTATATTATTAATGCAACAAATTGACCGACTTAATTCTGATTATAATCCCCACTTTCTTTGCAGCCCCACTCCTTGCATAGCGTCTAGTAATCTCTTCAGTCCATGTGCCATTCTTTACTGTAAAGCTGTGCTGTGCTACTAAGGATATAGCTAAGGATTTACTCACTACTTCAGGTAAAGTCAAATCTAAACAAATGCTTGCTTTATACCATGCTGGCGAAATATTAAAATTTAGTTATTTTGGGGTTTTTCTATTTACACTTTATATTTTTTTTTGTTTTATGTAACTTACACTTTTTTAAATGTAAATATAGGTTATTTATACTCGGTTAAGAAATGATTTTTTTCTATTTAAAAAATAATTAATTATATTTGTACTTTGAAGTATGTATTTCGTTTTAAAGAATACAAATGTAATAAAATAAAAGATAAATTATATCTTCACGCTAAATTACACATCGAATTTTAATTCTTTCGCTCATGCATACACTATTCTGTATGTAAATCTTGATACTAAACTCTATGTCACCCGATGTATGTTTATCTGACATTGTATAAATTACTTCTGGCTATCAGCGTTTTCGTTTAATGATTATCTCCATGAGTATTGGGATCACTGAACTACTAAATGAACAAGTACTTATGATGATGGTTATTTCATATTTAATTTCTCATAGAATTGATATTATTTCAATGTTCACTATAAAATAGGTCCATACTGGTGGAAACCCCTTGGTACAGAGGAAATCTTTCCTCTGCGCTCATATTTTTTGATATCTTATTAGAAAAATACTAGTCTACTACTAAATAAAACGTAATGCAATAACAATACAAATATTTTTAATTTATTTGTGTCCACACCAAATTTGCTTTATACATATTTAATTAAATAAATGTGTACCATTAATTATAACCTCAAAACTAAGATGGAAAATATAAAACATATCTAATCGAATTACTAAAAGTACGATGTAAGCTATAATAAAGATAAATAAACGATACCAGAAACTGACACATACTTTCTCAAAAACATATTTAATTTATTAAACAGATTCACTGTGACTTCATAATTTATTAAAGTAGGAGAGGGGATATTAAAGAAGGAGAGTAAGTAATAAATATTATTATTATTAGCTAGAGAGAAAAACATTCGATCGATTACAAACAAATTAGTACCAAACATGTCAATTAGGCCTGTAAGATGCACGAAAACATGTTTTGAATTTTTTTTGAAAAACAACCCCCTTTTTGGCCAAAACCCCCAAAAATCTGTTATTATTATTATTAGCTAAACAAGATTTTTTAGAAAGATACGGTTTTTTGCATATGGTAGGGTAAATTAAGGGCTACAAATAAGCCAAATTTGGTCAAAATCGTTAGAGCCGTTTTTTATAAAAAAATAATAACTGATTTTTCGGGGGGTTTTGGCCAAAAAAGGGGTTGTTTTTCAAAAATTTTCAAAACCTTTTACCTGCATCTATACAGGCCTAATTGACATGTTTGGTGCAAATTTGTTCGAAATCGATCTAAGTTTTCTCTCTAGCTTTCTATATACAGACATACTGACAGACATACAAACAGACATTTTAAAGAACTACTGTTTTGGTCCCAAAACGGATATTTCCACAAAAATCTCAACATCGATTTTTTTTGCGATCACTACACTTTCTTTATACTATAGTATTGTGAGAAAGTAAAAGAACCAGCATTATTTAGGCCTACTTCTAAACAAAAATCTACAATAAAATTTAGAAACACAAATTACTTTAAAACATGAAATCTTAATGCAGTTAATATAGATGCTATTGCGAAATAGACGTTTCAAGGTGTAAACAGCTGATTATTTTACAAACACTGAAAAAGAAGAGGTAAAACAGGTTAGGGTAAAAAAAACTGAAAACTACATCAAATCAGCTATGTGTTTTAAATAGACAACAAATAAATTTTAATTAATTTAAATTAATTAATTAAGTTTTAATCCGTTTAAATTATATATTATGTGGACTATGAGAAATAATCTCGTGCTTAACTTGCCAACCCCTTGCTACTTCCATTTTTATTACAGGGGTAGGATTAATATTGAAAGTTAAGATGGTAATAATATTAAATGTGTAAGTATTACGTTTATGATATAGCCTAAGTATTAATGAGGGTTAAAAACACATTATTTACATCTACTATTAAACCTAGACTAGCCTAAAAGTTAGAACTACAATTCTTTTCTTCTTTGTAAGAAATCAGCAGGTACTAGATAGACATGCCTCTGAGCTGTTTTCCCTGTTGATTTTTGCTATTTGGATTTTTGAGGTCTAAACAGACGATTAGAAGCACTAAACATTTGCGATGAGCGGAGCTTTGTATTTCTAAAGGACAAATAGCATTTTTGTAACTATTTATTTTAACTAAACTTTCTTTTAAATTCATTGTAAATTTCAGTATTTTTCTAACAATATGGGGCCACATCCATTCAATTCATATACAGTGTATTGGCAGTAATTGCACATTTTCACGAAAATTTTACTTACCAATTTAAATTATTTATATAGATATTTAATTGTGTCGTCGTATTATTTATTCTACCACGTTATACCTACTTTGTAAAGTAGAAAAATCGTAGTCTACATATTAAAATTTGCTTTGTCAATTTTATTACCGCTTTTGAGGGATTTTGTAGTTTGTTTTCTGTATTTTGGCTATCAAAACAAATTAAAATCCGGTATCACAAAGCACTACTAAATATGAAACATAAAGACAAATGAATACCTCGGAAAGTATAAGTTAATAACGTAGTACCTCAGCTTGTCCGCGATTAAATGTTTTTCTAAACTTCATTTAATGTACTGTATAATGAAGTCCTTATTTCAAAACTAATGGACAGGCTTGGAAACAATGTTTTTACCATGGAAGATGTTAGCTAATAGCATGTTAGCTTTCCACTGGCACGGGAAATCCTCTTGCGAGATACTGCCGTCAAATGCACGCTGACTTTCTGTTGTTTTAACCTCATGATTCAACATCGAAAACTTCTGTGCAAAAGTTAAACTTTTTTTCGTATCTACTTACCAATATTTAACACACAAACACAATTTTCCAAAATTGTTAAACTTAAATTTTTATCATTTACTTTTATGTAAATTGCATTTTATGAATCATAAGTAATTATTGAACAACTAGTTGAGACCCGTGTTGCCAAGTCCTCCCTGCCCGCTCCTATCATGTTGAGATAAAATCAAATCTATAACATCACAGCAAACTGTATATGAGTAATTTATTGATTTATAAAACATTTATACTATTGTAAGAACGTAAAATTCAATTCGATCTTTAGGTTATAGGTTAAAATCAGAGATAATATATACAACTAAAAAACAGATTCCGGCTTTATTACTTTATTAAATAAATAGATGTGTATATATTTATATTTACTACATCTAAATGTCTATACTACCCAGTAAAAAAATGCTTACTTTTATTTTGTTTTCAAACCAAAATGAAATTTTCTAAAGAACTAATCAGCCTATGTTATTTAGGAAAGTTAAATGTCCACACTACTGAAAAATTTTACCCTAAACTGAGATTACCTCGAATAAAAAAAAATTAAAAGAAACATACAAAGTTTACCTCTTTATAATACCAATACAATTAAATTGGTTCCCTTTATTCACATTCGAATTTTAAAGGCTACATTTGAGCAAAAGTATTAAACCTGCTACAACTGATATCGATTAAATTGACTAAATTTTTTACTGTATTAATGTAATAAAGTAATATTAGCAAATAACTATTTACACTGTATTAAAATACAAAGATTGATAAAAGTAAAATTAGTAATATGGTAATAACATGTTACTTGAAATTGTATATTTTTTAAATTGCTTAATTTATTAAATCCAATAAATCCTTCAGTACAATATCATAAACTCTTTGTTATTTGACAATATTTTGTTTTTAATATTTTATTTTTATAAAATTTATAATTAATTTAACATTAATTAAATCTCTACCCACGTTACTAAGTTAAATATACTTTAAAACTAGCTTAGGCTCTGAATTTTATTAACATTATTGTCCCTCTATTTAACATATAATGCGGCCTCGTTCTACAAGCTCACACACCCCACTCTCACCCTCACACACACACGCGCACACACATTTAACAATGTTAAATAAACATCGACATTATAATTTGGCAGGATAAGGTTTTAGGGCCTACATTTTATATTGACATTCTTCTGGACTAATCGGAATTGTAGTAACACTACAAACAAAGCTGAAGTTCCAGGGACAAATTGTAAATGTTGAAATCGCTTTGTAAATTGAAATATAAATTTTTAGTCGCTGTGTAAGCCGTTCTTACACATAATACTAATTATAATAAATCTACAAAATTTCGCAACTGTGGGTACGTCAAGGTAAAACACGTAAATATTTAATATCCCATTTTAATCTCTTTAATCTCAAGTAACCCCGTGTGTGTATGCAATTGAACGTATAACGAAAAAACATTATTATACAAAAATTGCATACATATAACCAAAATATAGTTTTTATAAAGTAATAAGTAAAACATTAAAAGACATTTTGTACGTTAAATAGGGTAAATCTCATTAGTTATATACAGTATATCTTTAATCCCAAGCAACCCCGGGGTGAGACCTTGAACCTATAATGCAAAAAATGTACTACACAAAAATTACATACATATGTAAATATATATAAATATTATGTAAAACAAATATATAGTTTAAAAAAAAAACTAAAACATTGAAAGACATTATGTACCTTAAAAAGTATAAATCTCCCTAGTAATATACAGTATATCTAGTAATGTAAATATGAAGATAAATGTATAGCCTACATATAGTGCATAATTTTAATATGTATCTTAAAATAAAGTTATTTTTTGAAAAATCTGCAAATTTTATTTGTTTTAATTAAAATATTATAACATAGAATGACATAACATCTTGTTAAGGATATACGTAATATTTATTTTGTAAGTTCTTATTACCTAATAAAATAACCTAACTTAATCCTAACTTGACCCTATTGCGTAAATTTGCTTAAAATTATACAACTTTAACACATGCATTCCAATAAAAAAACCCACTGACCTATTTCCCAAGATTAAAAACAACCGAGCTTTGCCCAATTACACTTTGATTGCACCAATATTTTGCCGCCAGCGTAATCACTCTCTAATTGACGAAATCTGTCTGCGAAGTATTTGGTCTGTCGATTACCTGAATCGATTGCAAACCGATAACCCTAAAAACACAAGGCATGTAATTACTTAAGGCAGTGACATAAGACAGAAGCGGACTTATAAACTTTCTTCACGAAGTACAACCTGTTTGGATGCCTTGCAGCGTCGGTCTGATGTAATGGTGGCCGGAGGAGAGTCCCCAAACCTACAGTCTTATGACAACAACGTTATTTGTTTTGTAAACATGTGTCGAGTAAATTTAGTATGAATGTTTATAGTAACATTAGTTGAAAAGCTTCGTAAATTAAGCTCAAGAGTTTGCGTCTGAATGAAATTCGTCTTAAAGTATTTCACTCGTGCCAGCTGTATCAACTTAAATTAGCAAAATATGTACGTTTCCAACTATATAAAACAATTTCAATAAAGTACTTACAACTTACAAAACCTTTTCTTATTACTAGTGGATTATGATCAGGCGAAGTGGCCTTGTGGTTGAGGGGTACTGTTCGCCTTAAAATTACAAAGCAAATATTTAAACTAATTAAATATGAACTAATTTGAAACAAACAATTTCCAATATTTTATAACGTCTGTGATTTATTTGTTACACAAATTAAACTTTTCAATCAGATTTGGTTACTGAATGGAATGTCATATTACACTCTACATATAAATAGAAGTGAATATATATTTCTTTCGCCCTGACTTCAACACCAACGATAAAATGAGGCCACGCTGAAATTCTTGAATCATCAAACTTGGAGGTTTTATTGGAAAAAATTATTCCCTTTTTAAAATGCATCTCTACTAGTTTTAAAGAAAACTGGTTCAAACTTCACAGAATGAAGCAAATAATATTTGTTTAGTATAATTAAGTACTGTACCTTATGCCCATCACCTGACCTCGTTTGTTCTTTATTTTACATTACACATTTCGGGATTTCTGTCACAGTAACAAAAATAATCACCGAAGTCGTTAAAACATGAATAACATAAAAACTACAACACATTTTTTAAATACATTGAGTCTGCAAATATTGGAAGACAACTCCACTGATAAAGTTTTAAAGTTAAATCAAATTAAGTTTTCATGTTTTCGTTATATTTTTTGAACGACCTCGGATTAGTAAGAGATGATTTCTGATAATGATACACAAGTCTTGAAAAAGCATAAAAATAAAAAGAAGAACAAACGAAGTCACGTGTGCGGTTAGCACTTTATTATTTACAATTAATGACCTGGATACTAGAAAATAAATTTACCCTTTTTAGGTATGGCGTAAAATAACTTAAATTGACAATAAACAAATTACATTTTTTTACAATTTGTTTACAATAATTTGTTTAGGGTTTCTGATAAACATGTAATATTTCAAATTTCAGATTTGTAATAATATATTAATTGGTGGCATAAGTCTTCAGAAAGTTATTATTAGTTTTAAAAGGAATCTCTCGTAGAAAATGGCAAAATTTGCATAATATGTTTTGAGATAATCACCTACTTTAATTCTTAAGCAAATTACCTTGTTCTTGGTAGACTTTTTAATGATGCTACAAAAATATTTTCCTTTATGCGTTTTCATTTTTATTACAGTGGATATTGTTTGTACAAAAATCGTAATTCTTTAAAACAATGGAATTACCAATAATATACGTTAAAGGCGAACATTTAGGATCTCTTTCGCTATCTATTGTAAGAAATAATGTGTAATAGTTCAGCACTCTCAAGTTAATTTCGTGTTGTCACCACCTTGACAGTATGTGATTTACCACAATATGTACGCGCAGTCGCAGTTTGCTCAATGTCATCTTGTCATTTCATTTTCGAGGTAAAGCTTGAAACTATAATTAACCAGCCTCAGATTATATGTTTGTGTAAACCTCGTGATAACCAACATAACCTAACTTGCATATGCAATCATTAAACAATTGAAGATGTAAACTACTGTACCGTCTGTATAGTCAAGATATTATACTTTAACAATATTACATTTATTAAATCATTAAGTTTTACTACGGTAATATATATATATATATATATATTTAATTTAAACGTTATGGAAATTACTTTACTTAGATTCGTATACCATGTATAGTTTTGGAAGGTAGATAACAAAGTAGGTTACTAGGTTATGATAATTAATTACTTCTGCTATTTTATTTTATTAATATGGTAAAATCTCTAGAAGATTTATCAGGATATAGCCTAATAGTTTTATACTAGAGCGTATTTTGTGTTTACAGTATGTAATGAAATCTGTCTAGCGGTTAAATGTAAAAATAGACTGCTCAACACTCAAAGTGGAACAGTAAAAAATTCAGCATTAAAGATTGTATTTTTTTAGTTTGTATTGCATTTTAAACTAGCAAAGGGGTTAATATTTTGTAAACCCCTTAGTATCTTATAAACGTATAAGGTTTCTTAAAATAAAAAACAAAGTAAAAGTACACCTATGGCCCTTGCTTTTTGAATTACGGTAGTTGAGTCTGTTTTGAGATATCACTTATCTCATTAATAACAACATGAAAGTTATGTCAATATATTATCTTTTGGACAAACTAAAGCTTTGTCAGTGTAACAGCAAAGTCAGTTTTAACCATTATTGGTGTTTAGTCATCCAGGCCCGTAGAATACACGTTGTTACAGCCAGAATCATTCAAGTTGGACTTAGACGAGCTATAGGTACATTGAAGTACGCAGGAGACCACATGAACAAAATTTAAAGTCAAAAGTGGCAAGTAAAGGCGGCTAAATGGGCTCGTGATAATGCAAACCGGACTCGTGATGATTGGAGCAAATGTATGTGTGTCGATGAAACTCGGATACGTTTGCACTGTTCAGATTGACGTGATATTTTGTGCAGACGTTCTAGTGAGCGCTATGACGAGGCTAAAGCGGCAAGGGAAGGCGGCTCAATGGGCTCGTG
>JAGFPH010000159.1:465436-516619 GCA_018207615.1 Philaenus spumarius | reverse complement strand
TTTTTTGGTAATGATGACTATAGTTTATTTAATTTAAAACTAGCCGCACTAAAATCGGATGGGTATATCTTCAGAAATAGGTGTGAATAGTGTTTTAACCTAAAACCAAAAAACTGCAAAAGTGCCCTATGAAAAAATGTACATTTTATAATTTTTTTGATAATGATGACCATAGTTTATTTGATTTAAAACAAGCCGCACTAAAATCGGCCAGGTATATCTTCAGAAATAGGTATCAATAGTGTTTTAACCTAAAACCAAAAAAACTGAAAATTTGCACTTATAAGTATACCAATTAAAAAATGTCATAACTTTTGATAATGGTGACTATATTTTGTTTCATTTAAAACAATCCGCACTAAAATCGAATGGGTAGATCTCCAGAAATATGTATCAATAGAATTTTAACCTAAAACCAACAACTGATAAAGTGCCCTTATACAGTAAGTATACCGATTAAAAAATTTACATTTCTTAATTTTATTGTTAATAATGACTAGTTTATTTCATTTAAAACAACCCGCACTAAAATCGGCCGGGTTAATCTCCAGAAATAGATATCAATAGGGTTTTAACCTAAAACCAAAAAAACTGCAAAAGTGCCCTTATAAGTACACCAATGAAAAAATTTACATTTTATAATTTTTTTGATAATTATGACTATAGTTTATTTAATTTTAAACAAACCGCACTAAAATCGGCCAGGTAGTTTTTCAGAAATAGGTATCAATAGTGTTTTAACCTAAAACCAAAAAAAAAAAACTGAAAAGTGCCCTTAAAAAGGGCATTGAAAAGGTACACCAATGAAAAAATTTACATTTCATAAGTTTTTGATAATGATGATTATAATTTATTTCATTTAAAACAAACCGCACTAAAATCGGCCAGGTAGATCTGCAGAAATAGCTCAATACGGTCACCAAACGTTTAAGGGTGTACTGAATTATTATATCAGTAAGAAAGGTATGAAAAATAGAACATTATAATAGGGATTTTTAAAGTCCTAGTTGGGATTATACAGAAAAAACAAAATGTTTTTTCCTACCAATGTTAAATATGGTAGTTTAACGGGTAAATAAACCATAATTTGCAAGTTATAGTTTTCTTTTTTGAATTTGGAAAATTAAAAAAGTTACTGGGAGTTTTTACAAAGAAAGACTAAAAATAAAAGAAAAAGACTTGTTGTAGGTAAAATTAAATCCTCAGCAATAAACATGTGTTATCTAACAAAAGGGAAAGTAAAGAATTAACAAAATATAACATTAGGAAAACCCATTTTATTTTAATTACAATACTTATAATTTTAACAAAGAACAGCAACATTAATGTGCACATTTGACAATGACCTACATACTTGTATATATAACTCGTCATTACAGTCAACTGAGTAGCAAAAAGGTATTGCCACAAGAATATAGTTTTCCAAACAAATCATTGGCATACATATTTTAAATCATGATATTTTTATTAAACAATGATAAAAAATATGCATTAAAAGTTAAAGAATTTAAAGATATATAATTTCCTTAATAATAGCCTAAACTTCAGTAAAAGTTCTAAATTATAAATTATGGAATAAGAAAATAAATTTAAGCGGGAGTGCTCAACCTCGTTTTGTCTATTATCACTTTAATATAGTTGACCTTGCCTGAAGATCCACTATTTAACTGTTTCTGAAATCTAACCTTATGTTAATTAGTATAGGTATCTTATATGTTTAAGTAACTAATGAAGCCTTCGTATAAAAATGTTGGGTATGAATTAAACTTATGAATTGTACATACAACCGAATATTCCAAAATTTCTCTTTTTTATCATAATAGTTTATGTTTTACGTTAAGATTTTATTCTTATTTTGAATCTGTTGTCTCAACATCGAAAACTATTCAGTGCTGAACAGATATCTTCATACTCCCATTTTATACATCTTTGTATTTGATTTATCTATAGTTAAATTTTTTACTTAGATTGACTTTTCTTTATTGACTTTTACTTAGCACTTTACATGAACATAAAATGTATACTTTAGTTTCACTCATGACGAGATAGTAACTTTTAGCCTATATGGTATTTTGTAAGTATTGATATATTTTTAAAGTTTTAAGTACATTTATTTGTTAAATTCATCAATTTATCACATGTGTTGTATAAAAATTTCATTAAAGTATATGTTTGCTATATACATAGTAAATGAATAATGATTTCCTACGATTAAATTTGTTTCCTTCTAGGTTATTATCTATTTAAACCTAGAATATCATCATAATAATGTTTTAACAGAAACTTTTACAAATGATTGATTTTAAAATTAGATAGGCAAAAATTAAAAAGCTATTACAATAAATAAATAATCCGTGTGTCAAAAATCCGAAGTACCCTATCCTAAAAGCTACACACAGTAAGTCAATATTGTTTAGCCTATACAATAATTTTAAATTTTAAATTACATATAAACGAACATTTCCTACAGATAATAGTACTGCTCGGAAAGTGTGAGGATAAATTAAATAACCATTTTGTTAAAATTAATTCATTAAAACATTTAAATAAATGTCATTTGTTATATCATATTGAACAATTTGATAATCTGAACGACTTGATCCCAAATTAGGTCAGATTGTCAATGTGATGTTATAACTATACTTACAAACTATTCATGTATTAAATGTAATGTTTGCATATCTAGTATGACTATACTACTACTACTACTAATACTATGCTATACTTTTATACTACAGCTATAATAAAAATAATCATGAAATGTATTGTATTTAAAAAATTAAAGTTAGGTAAGAATAGTTAGGTAAGAAAGTGTTAATTCATCAGTGCATTCAAATTACTGCTATATAATGTTTAACTTAGTTTAACCCAAATTTTGCAGAGATATCTAATCTTATTAAACGAGCAATTCTTGTATATATTTGTACTATCTGAATACCAGTGCTCCGCTGCAGGGAATTTGTTTTTTGCATCACCATGATTCAT
Source organism: Philaenus spumarius (assembly GCA_018207615.1). Lineage (NCBI taxonomy): Eukaryota > Metazoa > Arthropoda > Insecta > Hemiptera > Aphrophoridae > Philaenus > Philaenus spumarius. Next base: position 513,634 of record JAGFPH010000159.1, on the reverse strand, counting down.
AATTAATTGTCATATTTTTCTCTCATTTTCTTACATCTATTATTTCACGAAAGTGAATTATAACATGCATTTTCAATTAGTTTGGTATTTATTGTTCACTGGCTGCCCGTCAATAGTCCTCATCCTGGTATGTGTGTTGAATAAATAAAATCAATAAAAAAATAAAAAATTCACAGTGAAGAGGGTCTTCTTTTTTCCTTATACAGACCGAAGCTAAATCTACAGACTGGTAAATCAATACAGATCACCCAGATACGTCTTTAATATGCAAATGCATAGATCGGGATAGTTTTGATCAGCTTACGTCTAAAATATTTTCTTAAAATTAATAAGTGCCAAATTTTAGCTATCTACCTTTAAGAAAAGAATACCAATGACTATTTATTGTTTTTAGGTGTTGTTATTACATTTTCAACCCTTAGCAGCACGCAACAAAATGTAAATCTCATTTACTTTTTATATGTGTTTTGTAAGAAATAAATGTAAAAAATTTCAGTTTTAAGGAAAGTAAACAAACAACATTTATTGTTAGGGGATGTTTCAACCCTTAAAGGCAAAATATTTAAAGGCCCTCTAGCGCCTATGAGCAATATGTGTACCAAATTTCATGTTCGTTGGCGGTGTTAAATTAATAGTTATAGTTATCGGGGTTGTTGCTAAATGTTCATTCCTTAGCAAAACGTGTTAAAATGTAAAACTGATTTATTTTTTTATATGCATCTTGTAGGAATTAAATGTACAACATGTCAGTTTTCTAGCTTTAAGGAAAGTATACAAATGAATATTTATTGCTTAAGGGATTGTTACTACATCTATACAACTTAAAAGAACGTGATAAAATGTGAAACTGGTTTATTTATCTGTGTTGCGTATCTTAAAAAATATTTACAAAATTTCAGCTCACTAACCTTATAAAAAGTATAAAAATGTATATTTATTGTTTCTAGGGGTTGTTATCACATTTTCATCCCTAGCAGCACATAACGAAATGTACAACTGGTTTACTTTTTATATGTATCGTGTAAGAAATAAATGTACGAAATTTCAGCTCTCTAGTTTTAATAAAAGTATGAAAATTGATATTTATTGTTTTTAGGGGTTAATATCACATTTTCACCCCTAGCAGCAAGAAACAAAATGTAAAACTCATTTAATTTTCATGTGTGTTTTGTAAGAAATAAATGTACCAAATTTCAGCTTTAAGGAAAGTAAACAAACAACATTTATGATTTTAGGGGATGATTCAACCCTTAAACGCCGAATATTTTAAAATCCTATCTTAGTGCGCCTCTAGCGAATATGAGCAATATGACTTGTGTACCAAATATTTCACGTTCCTTGACGGTATTAAATTAATATTTATAGTCATAAGGGTTGTTACTAAATGTTCACCCCTTAGCAGAACATTATAAAATGTAAAACTGGTTTCATTTTTTTATGTATCTTGTAAGAAATAAATACAAAATTTTAGCTTTCTAGCTTTAAGGAAAGTAAAAGAACTCTTAATTCATTAAAAGGTGATCTGGGATGTACCGTGCAGCGACACCAATTTCCAGTAAGATATACATTTGCCATGACAGTACACAAATCTCAAGGCCACACATTCGAATTTGTCGGCATTTACTTAAGATCGTCAGTTTTCATGCTAGCATGTTATATGTAGCATTTTCCAGAGTTTAGCGACCAACTATTTTAAAAATACGTCTTCGAAATGAAAATCCTCGACACACCCGCAATATAGTATGGAAGGAAGTATTTGGTTAAGATCCGATTTAGTCATGATAAAACTGAGTGTATTCAAATATACACGTAGTAATAGATCAACTGTAAAAATTACTATAGTATAGCAGATATTATATTCTAATAAAATGTTAAACTATTAATTGCACTCATGTTTTTTATTTAAATAAACAGTTCATATGTACGTATGATCGAAAAAGCGTGGATTTGGCTTTTAGGGGGACTAAGTTCAGGTCAGAGTACAGTAGAACCTCGATTATCCGAAGTAATTGGGACTGGGCAGACTTCGTATAACCACAAACTCGGATAATACAGTAGGCTGTGAGAACCATTGAGGTGCGAGTTCCCGTATCATTTACATTGTTATGGACTGATTTGGAATCTTACTTCGAAATCTATTTTATTTTTCTTTAAATAATAAAGCTTTAAATGAACAAAAGAAGGTTTGATAATGTACTCAAATGAAATAACTTGGATACTGTAAACTACTGTAATAAAAACCACAAAAGTACTGCCTCTGAAGTTTTTTCATGCTCGCTTTTTTTATTGATTGTTTAGCCTCTTCTTTATTGAATACATTGAGATAACCACTTTTCAATTTCCAATCTGTTTCGGCTCCAATGGGGACAGTCAATTCCCAAACATATAATCACTTGCCACTTCTTTTATTGAATCACCTCCATCTAATCGTTTAATTACTTCCAATTTTTTATTTAAAGATAAAACAACACGCTTTCACTTCTACTCATAATGACACTCTCGTTCACAAAGTTTAACACCGACACCGACTAAAAACATAAGAACAAAATACAGTATCAGGAGGAAGAAACAACTTGGCTGAAAGAATGGTAAGTCCTAAATATGATGCTATGATACAGACCGCTTTCTGGTTCACTATACTACCCGTCCACCAAAGGTCACGATACTCTTGCGTTGGGTAAGAGCGGAACCGACAGTTTTGTTTTCTTTCTGTTCAATCTAATACAAATGTATTTATTATAAATTCACTTATTGAGAAACCTGTCAAGCTATGAATTCTTTATTGAAATCAATTAAATTCTCATAAATAAATTATATTTATTTGTAATTTAACAGAATTGATTTTGAAAAAAGTTTTTTTTAAATTTGTCTCTGATAATACGGAACCTTGGATAATTGAGGTTCTACTATATGTATATATATTAAATAAAATCTAAATGGATGGAAGTTCTGTAACTTATAACAAATTCTGGAACATTGTATTGTAACTTATCACAAATTCTGAAACACTATATACTTTTTTAAGTTAAAAAATGTAAACCTTCATATTTATAAGTGATTAAAAATTTCGTTAAGTCGTTTAGTTATTGCAGGTCTACAACTAACTAAAAGGTTTTTATAAAACCTTTCTACCACAAAATCAGAGTATGCAGGGAGATAAATAAGATCCCAAATCAAGTTAAAATAACTTTTATTTTACGAAAAACAAAGATATAATGAAAAAAATATTTATAAAATATTGATAGTTAAGACCTTGAGTGACGGTCTAGCCAGCACCCCAGCGCAGCACCTTATTACCGCCAACTCATGAACCAGGCCGCCGCGCCCCGAGACTCTAACATCTCTGTTAGAAAATCATGATTGCGTAGGATAGGAATCATATTTCTTTCTAAAAGAGCAATTAATTTTTCGTGATCACATCGCGAATTCAGTCATAAATATAATGACTACGTATTCAACGATTGATTAGTTTGAAATAAAATGCAGATTACTAAAAAGACCTTCTGGGGGGAGGGGGACAGGTCCCGTTCGTTGAAAGGAAAACTATCAATTTTGAAGAAAGTAATAATTAATTTTAAAACTAATTTTAAACTGAAAACATTTTTATTTAAGAAACATGGGTCTGGAAGTCAAATATCAGTTATAAACATATTTTAAAGATTTTTGTACTATTATCAGTCAGCTGGTACATTTTTTCAATTTATTGTTAGGCTTGGTTACAAGACTTTAGGCCTGTCTACAACTTAATGTTTTACTTGACATCTTACCTAATTAAGTAAAACGCATCAGTCAAAACATAGTGTGCAAACAATTGAACTGTATAAAGACTCACTGTTTTACCCTAACTGATGACTGGTAAAATGTTATTTGTAAACTGGCCTTCGTATTTAGTATATTAAAGCTATAAATTTTCTTAGCTTAATAATTATCAAACAATAAAATTGGGACTTCAATAACATTATTTAAATGTACAAAGCTGAAAAACTAAGCAGGTTCTACAGACGTAAAATTTTAAATGAATATTTTAGTTCATCAAATTGAAACATTAATAACATTGCAAATAGTTCAGGAACAATCATTTCTCACTTTTAATGAAAATAAGACAAAACTAAATTTCTGTACATACAAGTAGAAGTAATATATATGGCTTTGGACTGAATGGGCCAATATATAATTTCTTAATTTTACAGTATAGCCATTTGAAGATTTGCTACTGCAATGTTTTCTATCTATTAAAAGTGTTGACCACTTTGAATTTTTGTATGAATATAGTGCTTTTAATATGCTATAGCACAACTAATATTCATTAGTTAATGAACGGTTGTATTGTTAGAATTCAAAATTTTCTAAATTTGGGGCTGCTATCTTAAAACAGATCCAAGTAAGTTTAAATTTGTTTTGAAATATTTATTTTAAAAGAAATTTGAAATTATGTACACTCAATTTATGTTTACATTTGAAATTTGTTCATAAAACACTCTACAAAATATGTCTTTTGGGGCACTGAGATTTGAAAAAGTATATCTTTCTTAGATTCTTTGGGTGGGTAATAGTAGAATTTCAATTGAAACCAAGTTGGCTGTTACACTTTGCATATATATAATCATACACACTGATCATTGTTCTCAAGAACTGTGATTTCTTATTATTAAGCCTGATAGGCTTAAGAATAATAGTTTCGTATGTTTTCATAATATAAAAGGGTAAAAACTAGATTAAAAAATAAAAAAAACTCAAATTCTTCACTTTTGGAAATAAATATTGCATTTGGGTTTATTTTATTCTACCATATTGGCTTTAACGTAACATTCAACTGCAGTAATATTCCTTTAGTTGTATATATTACACTTTAAGTATACATCACTTTTATGTACTCTTTTTAATAAATTATAATAATTCTATTTTTGAAAAGTTAATCCGATCCAAAGACCTGTTTCGCCATGCATATTCTATTTAGAAAAATGTTTATTTACAATACAAATGCAATTTAGAGGATAGTTGTGTATATCCAAATTTGGCTTACTAAAGATAAATTTTAAGTAATTTGTCATTTTAAACAGATCTTTCACAGCATAGGCGTCGCGTGGACTAATGTTGGGGGGGGGGGGGGGGGACCAACCAGTGAACGGGGTTGGGGAAGACAAAATAAAAAGTTTGTTTGGATTAGACAAAATTGGGAACACCACCTGACTAGACAAATTTGGTTTTTGCTGGTGTAAAACAGCGTTTAGCATTACAATTTTAGTTTTGAACCATTGACAGATGAAGAAATATCTGTGTTATATTATGTTTTCCTTTACGAACAATGCATTTAAAATTAGATTTGAGACTGTCCAAGGCTCACTTCTTGCCGTTTTCTTGATTCAAAGTATTTAAAATGAGCAAATTTTAATAAATCGTTCAAATGAAATAAAATTATTTTACTACGCAAAAATTACTAATTGAATTTATGGAACTATTGCTTAAAATCAATTATGTGTATGTATAATTTGTATAAGAAAATAAAACTCGTTCGTATGGGTTTTTTCATATCTATATAATAAAAATAAATTGCTGTTCCTTTGTAAGCGCATGAATTGAGAACGGCTGGACTAATTTGGCTATTTTTTGTTTTAAAATGTTCGTAATAGTCCGAACTAGGTTTTTATATAAAGAAAAATTTGAAAAGTTTCCCGAAAAAGTTTCAAATTTGGAAAAAACTAAACAGCCTCTTTTGTATGGACTCAAGACCATAGTACACAAAAACAGCTGTTCGTATAAAAAGCTTAGCAACACGTCATGTTTGTTTACATTCATTACCATAGCAACAATACTTAACAAATTTGAAGAGTATTAGCTTTTTTAGGTTACATTGACAAACTAAAAACAAACACAAACAAAAATCTACGAAAAATGCTTACAGAATTATAATTAAATTTAAACATTGGTTGTTACATCTTATATATAAAACAACTGATTTGGATCAAAAACTGATCATTATTTTAGGTTAGGCCTACAATGAACCAAAACACGTTTATTGGCAACCAATTGGGCTAATTTAGAATCAGGTTTCTTACAATTCTTCACAACTATCCGTTATTTTAGATTAGGTAAAAGCAAACAAAAGGTTTACTCTATTATCTATAAAGTTTTACAAACTATAAATCTAAATTTGTGTAGTTGTATATTCTTAAGTGGCATACAAATCATTTTTGCAGTTCGATCACTTGTCAATGTAATGAAATGGAATAACTACCCTTTAAATTAAATCAAGCAATAGTGAATCATTGCTGGGTCAACTAGTACTAAATAAAAGAAACTTTATTCTGAAATTGCACAATCCATGCTATACTTCGGCGAAATTAATACTAAACAATATTATCATTGATTGTACGTAAAATCCGTATACAAATTTGTTGTAATTTTTCATTTTTTACAATTAATTACAAATTCTAGTCATCAGCCATTTTCGCGTTCAATTTTGAGAATCAGCATCGATTTTCTTGAAAATTGGGATTTAGGTAGTATTTATAACCTTATTCAAAATTTACCCTAGGGGTGAAAGCAACTCCTTCTAGGGGGTGAAACATTTTTTAATCAAAATTAACTAAGAGGTTGATAGATTGACCAATTCTAAGCAACTTTTGTTCTACAAAGTTGTTTTGTAAAGTTGATACTTTCCGAGTTATTAAGGATTGAAACTGTGAATTTCCATTGAAAAAAACATTTTTTTACCGTTTTTCACGAATAACTTTAAAAGTTTTCATTTTATCAAAAAAATCATTCAGAACAAAAATGTAGCTAATAAAAAAACAAAGAGATTAGGTAGTTTTTTAATGACTTATGTAAACTCAATTCGAACTGAGTTATTGCTCGTTGAAGGACGGTTATTTTTCTAGAAACCCGAAATTGAAAACCTTCAACCTTAAATAGCTTGAAAATGGTGAATTTTTGGGGAAAACTCAAGAGACGTTTTTTACAAGTACATTAAAAAAACCTTGTAAATGAGCACTGATAAAAGTCTTTTGCATAAGAATTGACTGACTAATAACAAAAATAAAGTAACTTCTTATTGTTTTTGAAGAAAATTAACAATTACACCCTCGCCATTATCACCCTAATTGAAATTAATCGAAACCCACTTGCAATTAACTTCATTTAGGTTTATTGATATGATCCACGTGATTTGACCGGTTTATAATGCTTATTAAAAAAAAAAAATAATTGATTGAATTGAAAATTGCATTTTTGTAATTTTGAAAAAGTATATTTTTCTTAAATAAACCAAAAACTATTCATGATATGAAAAACAAATTTCAAATGTTAATTGTAGGGGTTTTTCTACTGAACATTTCAGGCGATGATAACCACCCAGGTTATTCGCCTTTAAACCCCCAAAAAAAAGACCTACTGAACATTTTGATTTTTTAAAATCTTTGTATCATAAAAAGTGAATGAGATATGGCGGTTCAAAGTTTGCATTCACGTACTATTTGTAGCTTATCCAAGCTCATTGAACTCAACCCTTTTCAAAAACTAGAATTGAAAAATGTTTTAACTGATATGACGCTAAAGCACTTGAAATTCTCTACAAAATACTTTTTTTTAAAGTGTATAGCTTAAAGAATAACGGAATTATCGTTGAAAAACCAACTGCATTTTTTTTTTAAATCACGGATTTTGGAGCATATTGACAAAGACAGAAAAATGGAGCATACAATTCAATATACAAGTCTCTCATTATTACTGTAATTTTCAATTAGTAAGTTAGGGTAATTTTAAGACTTAAAGTTACATTAAAAAAATTATAGCAATTTTTTTATTTTTTGTCTTAAGGGGAGAATCTAAAAGGATTGAAGTGCTTATTAAAAACAACAAATTGTATATCACCAGTGAAATATTCTTAATGCAATATAAATGCACTTTTAAATAAATAATTTTTAATTTAAACAAAATCTTTGAAATTATTTTTTAGTAATAAAATTTCTCAAGGGATGAATTATAAGGGTTAAAGAGTCTCACAAATAATAATTTCATTCAAATAAAATACAATAATTCAAATTTAATATGTCGCACTTTTATAACAGTTTCAAGTTATAATAAATATATTTAAAACTAGTTTTTAAAATTACTACCCTCAGGGGATAATTTACAGGGGTTGAATCTTTCTGATTAATCATAAACTTGTTCGAGAATGTCAAGAGATCTACAAATAATTCATTTAAACTTTATTTTAACCAATTGCATGCTAGAATCTACAATTTTTTATTTTTTTGTAATAAGGGGTAGTTTTTACCCCTACAAAATGAAAAGCCCGGTTAGGCACAGGGTTGATTTTGAAGTAGAGGGTAAGTAGAGCTTAAATCCATATGTTTACGAAAATCGATGTTGATTCCCAAAATTGTACGGTTTTATGGTTTTTTACTGCTGATGCACTAAATGTAATAGCGATTAAATTGGAAAATAATTTCAACGTTAAACTTAATAAGGTAAAATAAACAACTTCGTTAAAACATTCTTGACATAAATAGAGATAAATTATTATTTGTGTACTATCCACAAACATAAACTACTGTTAAATTTATATACAATGTTGGGGGGGCACGTGCCCCCCGGCCCCCCCCCCCCCCCGGCGCGACGCCTATGTTTCACAGTGAACTAAGGTAAACAACATTCTTTCAGATTTACGTTCTTTATATTTTTTTCCATGCTCTTTTTTCGCTTCTGTTTTTAATTTATTTGCAGCTTTATTGCAATACCAAGTCTGACTAAATTACTGTTGTTTAGATTTCTATTTCTATAGAAACAAGCCTAGATTAGTCAAGTTTTTTTTAAGTGATAGAATGGCGGAAAATGTGTTTTCCATGAGCCTAATTATAAACATTTTAGAAATGTTTCCATACCCCACGGTGCATCCATACTAAAGTACAGTAATAAATTATACAGGAAATTGTTTTTAGAGCTGCCTATGGAAACTACACTTATTGAAATTGTTCAGTGACAATTTCTTCATCATGACAAAATACCAGATGCTTTTAAAAATATACTGGAATACTCACTTTAATTAATTATATTCCTAACAGGTCAAAATAAAATTCTGTTGAATGTATAATTTATAATGCATTAATTCTGAAGATGCTAACTTTCACAATTATTAAGGATTTCAAGGAAGATTTTCTTTGCAAAAACTGTAAAACAATTCCCAATGTTGTGCAAAAACCTGCTTACACACCTTTGCTTCAACTGTGTGCTACAACACTATGCAAAAGACAACTATACAATGTGTAAGTGAATTTACTATTCATCCAAATCTCAGACCTGCTAGTTGTGTCTTATCTCTTATATCCACATCTTCAAGTCACGTCTATCATTTTTGTTACATTCGAAATAAACTTCAGAAGGATAGTATATTTGAAAAAACAATAATATGAAATATGGAGTTTGCATTTAGTGATTTTACTTTCTCCACCCTATACGTAGTATATGGAGAAAGAATTGTTTTCGTAAAAATGTTCGAATTTGAATTTTCAGTTGAATTATCTGTTTTGGTGCTCCCAGAACCCCAAAAAATTGTTTAGTGCAATTATCTGTGTTGGTGATCCCTGAACCCAAAAATATTTTTAGTGGAATTTTTTGTTTTGGTGTTCCCTGAACCCAAAAAAGTGTTTTAACGTGGTGTCTGTCTGTCAGTCTGTCAGTATGTATACACGACCAGAGAGCACACTATTGGTTCGATTTTCATGAAATTTGGTATGTAGGTACTAAACCCTAATATCTCCAGGCGTTTTTTTCATTTTTTTGAATTTTTAATTTTTAAGGGCAATTTACCCATAAAAACCCATAAAAAACGACAAAAATGCAAATTTCTCAAAAACGGCTCTAACGATTTTGATCAAATTTTCAGTATTTATAGTGCTTAAGATGCCAAACAAAATGACACCACCCGCTTTTATCAAAACTTCGGCGTTTTATAATTATGGGGAAATGTTAAAAAATAAACAAGTTTATGTTGTCAATCTAGCATCGCGGTGACGGCCGCACGGGGTAGCACAACGGTAGCGAGCACGGCCAGTAATTCAAAGGTCGCGCGATCGAATCCCGCCTGGGACAATAATTTTTTTATACGATTGACGTAGGTAGAATATAATTTTTTTGTTTTTTTCTAAAAAGTAGTAAAAAATAAAATGATTAAAAACAATATTATTTTGACTACAGTAAGTTGGGAGAAAGTTTGTGTCAGTTAACTGATACCGTTTATTAAAGAATATGACTAGTTTTATATATAGGCTAGCAATTTTATCATTTCCACTTACACTATTGCAATTCAGTAAAGAATTGATTTTATATCAAAATTTAAATAGGAAAGGTATTTTCTTTTTCGTCGAATTTAAAAATCTATGGTAGGAACACTAATAATGACTGGCATGTGGCTACTTTTTATTTTAGAGTTAATTGATGTGATTTGAGGTAATTTGAGATAGCGAAAAAGCTAAATGGGTTCATAAAGCTAAACCACTCTTTTAAATAGTAACATTTTTTCTATACACATTATTTTTGTGGTTAAGTTTTATGTTGGATCTAAAATAATAATAAATATTTAAAATACTAATACGTGTAGTAACACATTACAAAGTAAAAGTTTCTTATGCGCCTACAACACTTATTTATGGCAGACTTTGTGTGTATAATTATAGTTAGAAGGCTAATGAGAAGGTTACTATAACTTCAACACTGATATATTTATAGTTGTTACAACCTACATAAATTGTACAACGTACCTTGGTATGGTATGAACTTCTTTACAAATTCACTTTATACAATAATACCAAATGCTTGGCTAATTTGTGTTTGAATTTGGAATAATCAATATATATATAAACTTAATTCTGTAATTCGGAAGGAACATACTGCAATACAATGATTAGTTATATATTTATAAATAACAAATATATTACAAGGATTAAATATTCTGAGCTCAGATCTTTTAACCCTTTGCGCTTGGATGGCCAGTACTTCTGCTGGCCATACGATATTCTCAATCAGCTCTGAATATTTACCGACATCCTCACTGACTGGCCGCTTACGATACTGTTGTCAGTTCTGCCGCCAACTTGACCTTGCGGCGTCAACAGCTCTGGATTATTTTTCATTACAATCTGAAAGGTTGTTAGTGGGTATTTGTTTCTTGTTTAACAATATATCATGGGCTTTTAGTAACTCTTTTATTTTGTCATACAAAAAAGTAGATATATTATATTGTTGGTGAGTTTTTGGTTTAGCTGTAAATATAAAGTTATAATATATTTTAATGAATAAAATAAACCATTGTATACAACTTATCTAACAAAATTTTTGGTAGTTTAAAATAAAACAAAATCAAGTACTTGTTAACAAACAAACAAAAAAAACACTTAAAAGCAATAATAAACTAATTAACTTTTGGAAATTTAATTTTTGGGGTATATTTTAAGCATATTTCAATTTATGAGATATAGATACAAATCTTAGCCACTAACAATCAGAACTTCAACTTATGAGATAATTCAAAAGTCTAAATAGTAAAAACTTAAGCACCAAGTACATTAGCATATAACGTGAAATCAATTAAGATTTTGCAGAGTTATTGAATTGTTATGAAGATGTAACATATATATATTAACCTTATATTAACATTAACCCTTATATTAACAAGGCCTATACTCAAACTTAAATTTAATAAAACTTGTGAAAATCAAACTTTTGTTATTTTAATGATAAACAATATTACTCCAGTTAAGTACAAAATAGTGCAATACAAAAATATATTAAATTCATACAAACACAACAAATGATGATTTTACTCAAATTTTAGAACATACACAAAATTATTTTACTACTTAGGGCATGTTTGTCATATGTTGTTCATTCAAAAGCAAGTTTGTATTTAAAACACTTTTTAAATGTATAATTGTTTTAAGTCCAATAAGTTGGATTCTTTTTCTCTAGTTAAAAGCCTCACTTTCTTATTCTTACTCTATCAGATCGATATTTTAAATATGGATATAAATACAATACTGTAACTTATGAAGATGATTACTTGGTGATATGATTTACAATGTTTGCATTCATATTTTAAAAGTTTATAATTTTTTTAAAACTGTATTGATGAGTTTAGTGAATAAAAATTTATTTAATATTGTGTCATTACACATTTTACGCCCACCTTATTATTTTCACGTTATCACACATAAATAATTGTAATTGAAAGAAGCAAATCCATTTAGGAAATATATTTAAGCAAAGCTATTTAACATAAAGATATAATCTCTTTAAAATGATTTCAGATCCTCGGACTAATGACTGGTTACTCCTTGGAAGCCCAATGCCTGGGCTCACTATTATGATATCATACCTCTATTTCGTACTCTCATGGGGACCAAAGTACATGGCACACAAAAAACCTTACGACCTCAAAAATATTCTAATACTTTACAACTTCTTTCAAGTCTGCTTAAGTGTCTGGTTGTTTTGGGAGGTTAGTCATTTTGATTTCATTCTTTCAAGTATGCTTAAGTGACTGGTTGTTTTGGGAGGTTAGTCATTTTAATTACATTTATCTTAATATAACAAAAATATTATTTTTGTTAAATTAAGAGATGCAGTAATTAATATTATTACCTTCATTTAATCAAGATTTTTTAGTAAATAAATTTGTATATGAGGTATGGCTAAAAATAACTAGACTGATTTTTCTACAAGCAAGTTCAAACAGCTATTGAAATTCTACATAGCAAAATCACATCCTCTGTCTCCATCCTCCATATCCTCGGCCGAGGCAACTGCCGACTCATTCAGGTTGTGACTTTTGTTCAATCAGACTGTGCATCCTCAGCCCGTCGGAAAAAGCCTTGTGGTTTAAAAAAAGCAACAAAACCACAAACAAACAAAAAAGCCGAGACATTACCTACCCCCTCCCTCCCGCACTTCAAACATATTTATGAATCACTGCACTACTCTCGATTCCACGTTCACCGTGCAGTACAGAGCGCCCATAAGCAATGTTATCCATACGACAGTCTCAGAGACACTAGCCAACTAAAAACATCAAATCCCTTGCAATGCTCGGTCAGTTGACGCAACCCGAATAACAATAAACGTGATGTTCCCTGTAATGGTAGTAGCATGTCTATTCTCTACTAAGACCTGTACTGCACGGTGATCTTGGAATCGAGTGTAGTCGTATCTAGTTCAGTGTTAATTCTAGGGACTTTGATAAACTGTGTCCGCTTATTACAAATTTATTGTAAATCTTTGTTCCGTGAGTGTTGAGTTACTTTACCGAGTCACTGTGCCTTTTTTATTTATGTTCGTAGTCATTGATGTCAACTGTTAAACATTAAACATGACAAGTAAACGAAGTAATTCTTCGTGTACAGTACTTTAAAAGAAACACTTTAATTTAACTTGAAAACTCTATTTAACTATTTTGCATAACAATAAATGTACGATTTTTCACGAACAGCTTTTTAATTTCTCCTGTTTTTTAAGTTTAAAAAATCGGTATTTTTTCTGAACTCTGTTCGGAATAAGCGGATTTCAGATTAGCGGGGTTCAGATTAGCGGGACTCTACTAATTACCTTGAGGACCTTGAGGTTCTAACAACTCTCCGTGAACGAAAAAGAAGAAAATGACCTGAGTTATGGAGAAACAAACTGTGGTGTTTTTATTAGGACAAATCCCCAGCTGATACTGATACGAATTTCAAGATGTTTTTGACCAAGCATGGGATACCTGTGTTGGAACATCCGTCTAACCTTGCAACATGTGACTTTTTTATCCCGAAGGTGAAACCAGTACTAATGGAACACGATTCAAGACAATTAAACCTGTGAATGAAAATGTGAAGGAGACAATGATCATGCTTTCTGAAAATGTCGTAAAACACTGCTTTGACCGGTGGAAAAATTTTAATGGAGCTGTGTAAGGATCGTGCAGAAGAGTAAAGAAATCTGTAAGACTGTTTTAAAACTGAAACCTAGAGAGACTTGCAGAGAAGCTTTTAAATATTTAAATATCCTAACCTTCCCCAGCTTATACATTTTTGAGGTGATATTGTGCTGTAGATTTAAGAGTCAAACAGCTCACAACGGTGATTTTTATAATCCCCACACAAGAAAAAGGGGTGATTTCAGATGTGAAAATCATAGATTGAACATCTGCAGAAGGCTCCCAGCTCATGCTGGAATTCCGCTATTTAACAAACTTCCAGAGTCTTTGAGGCAGATATCTAATCTTAATAGTTATAAATCGGGTCTGAAAATTTTTTACTCCGGAAGGGCGTGTACCCGGTGGCTGAGTTTATGTCTTTGCCTTTATTATGAGTTTTGTTTTGTCATGTGTGTTATTTGGTATCTGTAACAATTATGTGTTTGATTGTTTATGCCAGATTGTTTATGCCCATATAGTTTAAACATTTATATGTATTAACTGATTTATTTATTAATTTTTATGAAGGTACTAATAATTTACACACTATTGGTGTATGATGTCATGTAGTTTATAGTTGAATCTATTTTCCTTTACAATGTCCATGCATATTTTGCAAAATGTTCCACCATAGCAATAAAATATTTATTATAATTGACATCTCAGAAGCTGAAAATGTTGTATTTATTAGGTATTAAATTGTAAATAACTGTGTTTGTTTATGTGGATGCTTTCTGTATTTTATACATATGTAATATCAGCTTGTGTAATATTATGTGTATTAATTATGATTTAGTACATACTCATAAATTTATTTTATTATCAATGTATTATATTACATGACTTGCCTTAAACAAATGTTGTGTTTGTCTAAAAAGGAATAATAAATTGAATTGAATTGAATTGAAAAGTACATTGAAGGGGATAATTTTAAAGTTGTGAAGAAATAGCAGTACAGAATTGTATAGCATTAATCCAGTAATTTTTTAGCCATACCTCGTACTAGGTACTCAAGTCTATTATTTAAATAAAAAGATGTTCATTTTAATAAAGCCCAATTTTGTATACTATTTTGTTGAAGAAGTTAGTATATGTTTAATTCATTTTGCATTTTATAGAGTATTATGAGTCTGTTAATCTAGTATTTCTTATTCTGTCGTTGCAGAAATAAATTAGTAAAAATTATTTAAGTATTATGTTTGAAATATTGTGAAAGCAGTAAACTGTCAACCAAAATGCATAATCTTACAAGCAGAGAAAACACAAGCCCGTATTTAACGGAGTCGAATGGAAAAAACCGATAACTCATACCTTTTAAACTAAATTCATAGAGATCTTCTAACTAGTTAAATTTACAATTTTTTGTAGCTCTATAGATCCCTTTCAGACCAAATCATTAAACAAGTTAAATGCATTTGTACATTCTTTAACAAAGTAAAGACTGAAAGAAACTTTCTATTAAGTTACTTATCTTTAATATTTAAATGAATTGACAATAAGTTTTTATATTCATTATAAATCCTACTACCTGGATCACTTGTAAATTTCAAATTATTAACTAAGTCTTTACTATAAATGTTGTTGGATTCAGGCAATGGATGCAGCCTGGTGGAACAATTACAGCTGGAGATGTCAATCTGTCGATTGGTCCAGATCACCACATGCTATGCGCATAGCTTGGGGGTTCTATATCTATTTCTTGGCTAAAATTTCTGAATTACTCGATACTGTAAGTTTTAATTTGTTTCATTCATAGTGTTTATAAGTGAAATATTGATAAAATAAAATAATGTAATAAAAAACATATGTGTAATCTATTTTTAAATGTCTAAAATGCTTAAAATTTCAAACCTTCTTTACCCTTTTGTGGGTTTTTCTTTAAATTATATTAGAAAATCATAGTTTGATATTTCTTTTATAACACACATGCATATGAATGATAAAGCATGTTGCTTAAACAGACCATTAAAGCTAATATATGAATATCTTGAGTTTTCCATCTATTAATATCCTACAATAAAAAAGTTTTTAATGTTGTTTTATACGATGGTAAACATTGTTGGAGTGAAAACACTACATGAGCACTACCACCTTTATTTAAATATACATACATATGTTTTTCAGTTTTCTTTGTTATTGCTTGGCTTGTAGTAAACAAAATTGTGTGTGTTACTAAATGTATTGTTCTTTCATTTTTTGTATTTCTTTAAATAAATTATCTATTAAACTTAATAAGCGGGCCCAGTCCATGCAGAGTTGAATTTTCTCACGCAATATTGACAAAGACTTACTAGCCTAAATATTAAATAAAATTGTAGAATGTACTTTAAGGTTAGGCAAGAAAAAGTAGTACATAAAATGTCGAACAATGAGTTAAAAATACAAGTTGATAAGTTAGAAGGTCCTGAATATTGGGCAAAATGAAAATGGCACATGAACATGTTATTTCGTGCGTATAAACTTGAAAGTACTGTTAATGGCGAATCGAAATGTCCTGTACTTCCAGTAACAAATGAATGTTCTGAACAAAAAAAGGAATTGCAAACATGGATGCAGAGTGATGCACAAGCAGCAAGTATCATCACAAGTACACTGAACAAAACTACAGCAGAATTAGTATTAACCTGTGCTCATGCAGCAGATATATGGGATAAGCTATGTGCTCGTTTTGAACGTAGTAGTACACAACGTTTGAATATGTTAATTGAATCACTTTTTCAAGCTAGACGGGATGACAAAGAAGGTATTACTGTTCATGGAGCTAAACTGCAGAAGTTATTCATCGACTTAAATACTGAATTATAAAATCACAATGAAAATAAGTTATCTGAAAGGATATTGAATAGAAGAATATTGTTAACCTTAGGAAGAGAGTACAATAATTTCAAAGACTTGTGGGATACAATTCCTACGGATCAGCAGAAATTAAATCTACTTATTGAAAAAAATTTTTATATTGAAGCACGTGAATTATCGAATAAAACTGAAGTAAATGAAGAGGCTTTATGGCAAAAGACTTTAAAAAGAATGTGAGTTCCGAAAAACGTGCTAGTGCAAAACAAAAATTTCCCTACAACAAATGTGGAAAAACTGGTCATTAGGCAGCAGAATATGTTCCTCAAAAACTTTCAAAATGAGTAAAAATGGTAATGAAAAGCCTAAAACTGAAACCAAAGGTAAAACTACTGCTTTTATAGACTATAGTTTGAACGCCAATTGTAAAAATAACATTGCAGCTGATTACTGGTGCTGTGATAATGGTGCTTCAAAGCACATTTCTCTTAATAAACATCATTTTGTATCATTTACCAAGTTTTGAACTCCTGAGAAAATATGTCTTGGTAAAAAAGATGCTTAACATATGGTCATGGTACAGTACTATAAATGTTAAAGTATATATCAATAATGAATGGGAAAATGCAAGGTTAGAAACCTTTGGTATGTACCTGATGCGAGTATTAATCTATTCTCAGTGAAAGCAGTGGTCAATAAGGTTTTCAAAACAATATTAGATAAAGAAAAAGTTGAAATAGTTAGCAAAGAAAACCAAAAACTAGTTGCAACAGGGTATGTCTTGAACATGCATATGGTAAACTTAACACAAGTGAATCTTTCGAAAGAAAATTATATTCTTTCTACAGCTGTATCTTGAACGTTTTGCCCATCAGAATAAAAGTTACGATAAACAAATACTACGACTTATGAACATTGATATTACTGATGAAAAAGAAGATCTTTGTGATGGATGTGCTTTGGGGAAAATGCACCGCCTACCCTTCAAGAAGAGACCTAGTAAATCCAAAGAAATGGCAGAATTGATTCATGCTGTTGTTAATGGACCAATGAAAACAACATCTTTAGGTGGATCGCGATATTATGAATGCTTTAAAGATGACTACAGTAAATATAGAACAATATTTTTTTCTGAAGAAGAAGAATGACATAAGTAAAACTCTTGAACAATTTCTAAATGAAGATGCAACAAATGGACTTACAGTCAAAAAATCGTTTTGACCCGATGGTGGAGGTGAATTTATAAATAAAGAAGTTGTTAATCTGTTAAGTCGGAGAGGGATTGAACACATCATCTCACTACCTTACACTCCTCAGCAAAATGGCACAGCGGAACGAGAAAATAGGACTAGAGTAGAAGCTGCTCGATATATGTTTAGTGCAAGCAAGCTGCCACAATTCTTATGGGCTGAAGCGTGTAATACTGCAATATACATTTAAAATTGCAAATAAGTTTCCACATGAGCTCTGGTATAAAAGATAGGTTGAAAATCTAAATCACCTAAAAGTATTTGGTACTGGTTGTTATGTACATATTCCAAAGCAATTTAGATCAAAGTTTGATAATAAATCAGTTATTGGACATATGGTTGGGTTGGATATGGTAATGACAAAGACGGGTATAGAGTATGGATTCCATCGAAAAGAAAGATAATTTGTAGTCATGATATACTGTTTAAGTCTGAAAATGTGTACAATATACAACAAAATGTAGAAGTTAGCTATATAGATGAAAAAGACGAAGAAAATGGACGTCAAAAAGAAAAATAGAAGAAGGCAATGAATAATGAATTAGAGTCTCTATAGTAACATGAAACCTGGGACTTTGTACAGCGATCTGCTAATGTAAATGCAATTAAAAATCGTTGGGTTTTTAGGAAAGGCTATGTACAAAAATACGGAATTGACTATGATGAAATTGTTAGTTCAGTTGCTCACTATGACTCCATAAGAACACTTTTGGTTTATTGTTGCAATAAAAGGAATGAATATGAAGCAGTTTGACGTTAAAACAGCTTTTTTGCATGGTATGCTGCAGGAGGAAGTCTATTTAGAACAGCCTGAAGGATTTGAAGATGGTACTAACCGAGTATGCCGATTGAGAAAGAGTCTCTATGGTCTAAAGCAAGCTCCACGTTGTTGGAATAAGCGCTTTATGAAATTTATGGAAAAAAACTGGTTTTAAAACTAGTACAGCTGATCCTTGTGTTTTTTATCAAATTTATCAAAGAAAAACTCTATATGCTGCTATTTACATTGATGAACTTTTAAGGAAATTAAGATTTTCAATGAACATAACAAACAGTTGGGTTTTTTCCATCAACTGATAATATCCAGGGTAACTAACCACCCCTGTTATTTAAAAGACAGAAAGAGATATACAAAATCTGATCTCAGGACGGTTATTCACCTTCAAGGGGAGCCTTAGAAATCCTAATTACAAAACCCCCTTCCCTTCCAACTACCCTATCTCAAAAATTTGTAAAGGACACTTACAGCTTGTTATACATCAAATTAAAGCCCTTTAAAAACCATGGATTTCTTAGTTAAGAAAATAAAAATCAGCTAATGCTTTATTCGTAAAGCTCAAAGATGTTATTTTTGTAATCTTATCTTATTTCAAAGAGATATTATATGGAAAGAGATATACAAAATCTGTTCTGAGGACAGTCATTCATCTTTTATGAGAACCTTAGGAAACTTATTTGCAAAGTCCCCGACCACACTGCTATCACCCCTTGTCAACCAATTTTAATAAACATATAATATGGCTATCTTTATAAAGTTGAATAAAACAATTTACAAAATAATATTTTTGAGCCCATAGCATGAATACGTTAAGCAATTTTTGTTTTATTACCATAGAAAAGCATGTTTTATAAAGGGTTTTAATTTGATTTATCACAAGCCATAAGAGCATTACAAATTTTTTACATGGATGGGGGGGATTTTGCAAATAGATTTTCTAAGGTTCTCATTAAAGATAAATAACTGCCCTGAGAACAGGTTTTGTATATCTCTTTCCGTCTTTTAAATAATATAAAGTTATAAAAAAACTTACATAATAACATTTTTTTAGCAGAGTGAACGAATGTGTCAGCTGATTTTTATTTTCTTAACACAGAAATTCATGGCTTTTAAAGGGCATTAATTTAATGAATCATAAGCCATATGTAACCATTACAATGTTTTAGATGGGTGAGGTAAGAGGGCCAGGGGATTTTGTAATTAGGTTTTCTAAGATTCTCTCAGACGGTGAATAAATATTCCGTGATCAGATTTTGTAAATCTTGTTCTGTCTTTTAAATAATAGGGGTAGTATGTTTTCAAAAAATTACCCTGTATTTTATCAGTGGATGTCAAAAACCCAACTGTTTGTTATGTTTATTGAATATCTTAATTTCCTTCTTGACCTTTCTTTATTTTTTGACGATTTTAACCCTGAAGGACTGTTTTATGGCAATAACTACTTCAAACGTTTTCAAATTAGACTAAATTTGCTATAATTCGAGAACAAAACCGTCTCTGTAGATAGTTTTTAAAATAGTTTCCAAAATACACCTTTTCAAAATGTATCGGTTTTTTCAAACTCAGAAATTTTTAGCAATATTTTGTTCTGTTGTAATTTCATTCCTGTAGGCCTATTTTTTTCGAATAATGCCCCTCTCCCATATTCGAATAGACACTGAAGAGGTTTGAGGGAGGAACCCCTATATTTTTCATATTTATCATTACTAGCCCTGTTCTTTGTGTTAAATTATCTAAGCCTTGTTTGAATGTTTCATGACCCTTCTCCTTCCTCTCTTCCTCTTCTTCCATGTCAAAAATTATGATAAGGATGATATTTATCAAAGTAATATTGTTTTGATACTTTTACTTATTAAGTGGGGTCTTATGAAAAAATTAGAATTATAAATAATTATTTTAATTTCAATTTCAAAAAATGTATTTAAAATTAAAATACACTTCGTTATAATTCAGTCTTGGGCCAGATTTACAAAAACCTATCTGTCCAAAACCGTTACAGCAAAATATGTTTCAATTTGTTGTACACAATATAATAACAAATTACCATTATTAAAACACAAAATATGTATCAAAATTTCTTATAACTTCTAAAGATAATAATTGATTAGACAAAAAATAATATTGTTGAAAATAGAAAACAAAGAATAACATTTATGGTGTTGATTAAAAAACCAATTTAAATTAAATTAAACACTTGGAAAAAATAAAATAAAGTAAATGAAATAATTAACTATATATATATGTTTAATTTCTAAACATTGTTTAAGTACCGGTACATTTCCCATCTTTTTGGGCCCGGTTGAGCATCGTCAATTTCTCTTCTAAAACAGAAATAGACCTACACGGTCTGTTAGTAGCATAATTTTAAATTTACCCCTTCTTTCTACTTTGTTTTACTTCTTTTACATCTTCTAACTCAAATTGTCAAATTCCCACAGAATAACTAAGTACTGCTAAAAATGTCCATACTTTGAAAAAATTTTATTTTTGAAAGCTGTGGTTTGGAAACTATTTGGTCGGACTACAGATACGGTTATTGTCTCAAATTGTAGCAAATTTATTATACTTTGAAAATGTTTGGAGTAGTTGTTATCGTAAAACTAGTCCTTTAGGGTTTAAAATAGTCAAAAACTGAAGAAAGGTTGAGAATTTTGTCTGTTTTTGACTTTATTTGGCTTTTTAACAATGTTGCCTTCAGTGCTTGAGGTCGAAAGCTTTAATTATTCATTTGACGAACATCATAAACAACTCAGCAAAAAATTTGAATTACTACCAGAACTGATGCAACGCTTCCCCTCTCAGGCGACAAGGTTACTGCAGTAACGTAATTGTTTGTATTATGTTAAATAACGATACAGTAACGAGGTTTTTCTCAAATAATGATTATTTATTATATTATTAAATATGAACTTCTCTAGTACATTTTGGGGCTTTATTGTTGTAAACCATATTAGTAATGTTAATTCAACTAAGAAAGTTTATAATGCTAGTACAGCTCAAAGTTGGCCAAATTTAATCAAATTTGGTATCAAAATGATCAGGAAAGTATCATGAAACGAAATATGATATCCTTTTTTCATTTTCACTTAAGACATACAGAATTGCAATTTTATATTAGAGTATTCTACTGGTTCACTCAGGCGTCATTAATAAGGGTCAGTTTTATGGCAGGCGAGACCGACCCTAAACTCCCCCTCATTGCCTCAACTTACCTTGAGACGGGCTTTAATAAGATTTTTTTTTTTATTGTGAAATGGGATTTATACATAACTGTACAAATTTGAAACATACTGGGGAAACATAGGTGTAATATGTTTTCTTTTTACATTATAGGTGGTCTTAATTATTTAAACAAAGAATATTACAAATTAACTGCATTCCTTGCAGACTTTTAAATACAACAGATTCAGTACAATTTTGCACCTAGTTATATGTAGATTGGGTGTGGACTATGTCATTACTAACAATTTCTTTTGAATTACGTTTTAGGTCTTCTTTGTTCTTCGCAAAAAAGAACGACAAGTTACATTCTTGCACATGTATCATCACACTGTTATGCCTCTGGTGTCTTGGGGTGCTGCCAAATACTATCCTGGTGGTCATGGCAGCTTTATTGGAATGATAAATTCATTCGTACATATTGTAATGTATTCGTACTATATGTTCGCAGCATTTGGTCCTAGGTTTCAGAAGTATCTGTGGTGGAAGAAATACATCACCACCCTGCAGCTGGTAAAGCAATATTCAATTTTATTTGCATATACAAAATAGTCATCTATTTTAGTTAATCTTTTGTACTGGCTATTTAAAGTGTTGAAGAAATTAATTTTTATGTAAAAGTGGGATGTAACCTTTTATTTATAGCTTGTAAATATTTTTTCTTCAGATGTGAACATTAATAAGTGTGGTTTGTCCGTCCCACCACCTCCGCATCCCCATGGGGGTTACATGACATGGTAGCCCTCAATTCCCCATCCTTGAAGAAGGTTGTATACTGAATAGAGAATATATTGAAACAATGGAGCACCCCATCATTAATTTTATTTGTAATACACAAGTGGTCACTTCATTAAAAGAGATTGAACTTTCCATTAAAAATTGTATAACCTTATCTACAAAATGTTTGCAATCCGCCCCCTAAAGTAGTTCCTATTGGAAGCAATAAACTTCTCCCAACATTTTTTCAACTTTTGGAATGCACTTTTGGGATGAAAAGCAGGTCTATAATTAAGGCATTAAGAAAAAGATTTCTGGGGCTAGGTGCAAGGTGAACGTGGAATCGAGTGTAGACTAGTGCTCACTTCAGTGATTCATAAATATGTTTGAAACGCTGGAGGGAGAGGGGAAGGTAATGTCTCGGCGCTATGAGTCATCGAAGGAAATGCATTTCCTTTCCGACTTTCACTGAACCTGTTCATAAGCCGATCAACGCTGTATAGAGCTGTCATTAGCAGATGTCCCCGCACAATATTTACCCATTAACATGTCAATACGTTGATATTATTTATGAAATCCGCCTATTCCGAATTCCCGCTAAACCGAACAGTGTTTGGTCCTAATTAGTTTAGATTAGCGGGACTCTACTGTACATCTCCTCTCATCCACTGCATACACAATTCACAAGGGGCGTGTACTAATGCCCATCAGAGAGTCCATAGGTTAAACTGATCAGTGAAGTGGAGGAGTGGCTATTGTTTAGATAAGATAACATCTCTGTGCTTTTCCATTTTTGTTTATGTCAGTTCCTCCTATCAATACTTTGTAAGATTCAGTTCTGTTTTATGATATTTCTACAACTCCAAGGGACTCTTCACAATCAATTCGGCAATCAAAATATGGATTGAGCTCTTAAAATCTAGTGAGATTATCTCGAAGATGATGGTTGAAAATATTGAAATAGAGTTAACATATCTGTTAATATATTTCATAACAAATTAAAAATTTTGTGATAACTGATCATTGCCTTAGACATCAGTGTCACCATAGTAGAAATGTTTTTGCACCAGAAGTTGAGAGTAAACTAGGTTTCTACTTGTTGGGTAGCAAAAGTGCTTTCTTTAGAAGAATTCAAAACTGAAAGGATCGTTGTCTCAATTCCTAATCCAGAGAGGTTTAAGGATATATTCATTGAGTATCTAGACAGACAAAATGAAATATGGGTGTACCTTTTTTTTATTAGAAACAAAAATTGAATGGAAGCACTCTACTCTGACTGATTGATTGAGTTCGCAGAGAACATCATGATAATGGTTTTCTGAAATACCAAAGAAGTTTTATTGATTGATTTCCTTCTACATACAGTACTATAATAGCAAGCAGTAGCACTATTTCTCCAAACTTCTTCCCATGAAGAGAAGAAGCCGCAAAGAAAATTTACCAAATGTAAACTCTTTCTGAATACAAGGCAATGACTCAGAACTTCTTCTTCACCCACCTTATTCGCCAGACCTGATTCCCTCAGACTTCTATCTGCTTCCCTATATGAAGAAACATCTGTGTGGAAGAGTGTTTTCTGTAGTCAAAGAGGTGTCATTTGCTGTCTACAATGTTCTGGAAGCTGTAGAATTAATGTTTAAAAAAGGAAGTTATTGGTTATAAATAAAAGTTTACATATACATCACACTTAAAACTCTCTCCATGGTCCCTTATATACTCTAAAGACCTTAAGATAGGAAATGGGTTACCGCATGTGTCCAACTCGAAAAAATATTTTGTTTCTTCTATAAGCACAATTTTTGGAGTAATTTAATAATATTACAATATTAATTATTTATATCATAGTTTCCTCCACGGTATATAGAATATAGAATACTAACGGTAGAGTTCACGCGCATCTACTCTTGACGTCATCGGTGCCCACTGCTAAGAGAAATGAAAATCATCTGTTTGTTATCGATTGCAGTCGTATTAACAGAGTATATTATTGTACACATTCTGTGAAAAAATCATCAAGATACGATAAATTTCTTTATTTATAAATTATTATTATTAAATTTTTAGTATCGAAAACAGATATACTTTGTAAACAAAATTTTACAATACATTTTTAAAACGTATATATCTTTTGATATATATATTCAATTTTAAATATTAAAAAAGATTTGGATTCACAATAAAATTATCTATAACTTTTTATATTCATAACCCAATACATAATTAAAATAAATGTCAAATAATACAAAATAAAAAAAATATTGTTCACCATTTGTCAAATTTGAAATAGTGATTTTTATAGGCCTAATCAGTAAAGGTATTAAAATTTGTTGTAACAACCTGATTTTTTTAATTGTTATTATAGATATGTTTTCTATATGTGGTTCAAATTTTATTAAAATCGGTTAAATATTTTTTAAGTTATTAAATTTTTACATAAGGCTCCATGAGATGCTTATGGAGCTTATGAGAAACTGGGCACCGATGACGTCACGAGTTACTGCGCATCCACTAGTGAACCCTACCGTTAGTATTCTATATACCATGGTTTCCTCTATCTATATAATACACAAAGGGAGGTCCAAAAGTTTCTGTTCTGATTAATACATTTTTTTTAAACATTCATTGGGCATTATTAGCTGAATTTTTGAAGAAGATAAGAGCTATTACACTCAGCCCAACTTGAAAATGGTTCGTCGGAGGATGATACCGAAAATTCGTTACTTTATATATATATATATATATTTAACATAATATACATATGTTTTATTCCCGGATTGATAAGTGGTAGTAAATATGCTTCAAAATTGCTGATTTATCGGTGAAAGGGTCCTAGTAGGAATCTTCAGATACACTTTTTTTTGTTTTTCGATCCGATCCAAATGGCGGAGTTATACCGATTAATCGTTTTTGGGTAGGGATTTAAGGGTATATGGGTTTTTCCCACCTTGATAAAATGGTAGTAAATATACTTCAAAATAGCTGAAATTTTAGTGAAAGGGTCCTTGTAGGTTGTCCCAGACACTGATATTTTTATTTTTCCATTTTACACAAAATGGCGGCTTGTTTGATTCAAACCAAAATGGCAAAGTTAGAGCGAGGAAATTGCATTATTTCTCCCACTCATAAGCCCGTGTGAAATTTTTGAGCTATATCGTTCGAAAGGTAATTAAATTTACTACAATCCTGTGCAAAGGCATTTCAGGTACAATCCCCGGAACAAGGAACAAAATTGATAGGAAGCTCCCGATAAATGATTTTTTCATTATCCCTGTAAGGTTTTTGAGCAATTTCTCCCACTCATAAGCCCGAGTGCAATTTTTGAGCTATATCGTTCAAAAGGTAATTAAATTTACTACAATCCTGTGCAAAAGTAATTCAGGTGCAGTCCTCAGAACAAGGAACAAAATTGATTGGAAGCTCCCGATAAATGAATTTTTCATTATCCATTTCAGGTTTTTGCGCAATTTCTCCCACTCATAAGCCCGTGTGCAATTTTTTAGCTATATCGTTCGAAAGGTAATTACATTTACTACAATCATGTGCAAAGGTAATTCAGGTACAGTCCGGAACAAAGAACAAAATTGATAGGAATCTCCAGATAAATGATTTTTTCACTATCCGTGTGAGGTTTTCGTGCAATTTCTCCCACTCATAAGCCCGTGTGCAATTTTTGAGCTATATCTTTTGAAAGGTAATTAAATTTACTATAATCCTGTGCAAATCTATATTTGGAACAGTTTCCGGAACAAGGAACAAAACTTACAGAAAACTCTCATTATATAATACTAGTTATTCCCTGATAAGAAAATTCGGCTATAGTAATGCGGCAGTGTTGCTTACGGGTTTTTATTTTTCTATATATTCTGCCTTAAGATGATGCACCTGTTGGTAATTTCATAATTCTATTGCCCTTCTGAAGTACCCTTCTTCTTTGTCCTCAAAATGAGTCTCCACAGCGTATTTTAGAGCTTCCTTGTCCTGAAATCGACTTGTACGGTCGAGCTTCAAGTTTGGGAACAAATAATACTCACTGTACGGCGGGTGGCTGATTTCCTGAAAACCGCATTCGGTCAGAGCGGCCATTGCTGTTTGTGCCCTGTGAACAGGCGCATTGTTGTGCAGAAGCAAGACACCTTTGCTCATACATCCTCTATTCTTGCTTTTGATTTTCTCTTTTAGCAAGTGCAGGACATAATATGCACCTGTAGTTGTAGTTTTTTTTTATAATCAATCATCAGCATTCCTTTGGAATCCCAAAAAATAGTCGCCATCACTTTTGTAACTGATGTTAAGTTTTGAACTTAATTGGAGCAGGACCGCCTTTTTTGTATCACTGCATGGACTATTGCTGCTCTCAGGGTCGAAGTAGTGTACCCAAGTCTTGTCCCCAGTGACTATCTGGTCAAATATGGCCTCCTGGTCACCCTAAAATAAGTTATAGGGCTGTAAAAGGGCTCGTGTACAAAACAATGAATAAAACTCAAATTAAAACTATTATAATATCTTAAACATAGCATTTATGATAAATACAAAACATAATTTCAACATAACAGATAAAATAAATATTTTTCAAAACCCCTGAACGTATGAACAGATTTTCTTGAATCATAGTTAGCAACACTCTCGATCAAGTCACCTTTCACACGTAAAAGAAAACTACATCAAAATCGGTTCATCCTTTTGGGAGCTACGATACCACAGACAGATATACAGACACACAGATAGATACATTAAACTCATAACACCCCTCTCTGTTTGCATCCGGAGTTAAAAACTGGTGCATATAAATACTACTTTATAAATATTATTTTCTATCTGTTGTGTTCAATGTTCTTAAATTAATAATTCTTAGTAATTTTAATGTTCTTGTGATATAAAAAAAATTTACAGTTGTTGAATTTTATTACTTTTAATGTTTTAGATTGTATGTTAAGGTTGATAATTGTAGTGTTCTTAATTTATTATGATGTGTCTAATACAAATTGGTGTTTTGTTCAAATGACAAATAAAGAACAAATACAAAATACTAATCTCAGTCAAACAATGCAGAAACGATAATATCTTATCAATGGTCTGGGTATCATCCCTCAGCATCATCTGAATGCAATTCGGTAGGCGAAACCTCTTATAGAAATGCTTTAATTTATCACACTCCAAAAAAAGAAGGTGCTTGATAGAAAGAAATTTACAATAGTATGGACAAAGTGGCAGGTCTCCATGCCGCATCAGAAACCCATGCGCTATACTGTAAGCATACTTACAATATATATATAAAAATATATGCATACATACATATTTAATTTATGAGTTACTTTGTTTTATTTATAAGAATACAAATATGTTTACTGTTGGTTCTTCAGTGCACTTATGATACAATAAATAACAAGCAGTTTCATTATCCAGTACATAGGCTTGAATTTGTTTAATAAACTGACTAAAAAATAGAGTTTTATTACATGAAAAAAATTACTACGTGAATATTTGGCAGATAATTACAAGTTTATAAATGTAATATTATGTTACAGTAGCCATTTTGTATGCTTCCTTGAGTGTGTAGTCCTTTAATTTTTTTTTTTTTATATAGAGAACAGTTGAATATATAATACATTATTAGAGTTATTGTGTTTTGTGCCTATTTTAGTCAATTTTTAATTCGTTAATGTTTAGCTTTAGTATTTTAAATTATTATTGTTAGTATATAAATAAAGTTAAAATTTTAGAGATTACTGTAAATTTGACTATTTGTCTACCTGACATTTAACAGTGAAAACAGATGATTGTGACATAAATACAACAGGTGGTGTAAATAAAATATCAACTTCATCAATGTTAAAATAATGTTATCATATCCAGGCCTCCCCCCCCCCTCCCATAAACACTTTAGATGTATAATACAAATTGTCTTAAAACAACAGAAATTTGATTAGTTAAAATAAATTTATATTAAATCTTCCTAATTAAAACTCTTTTGTTGAAATATCTAGATACTATCCTATATAATACAGAACTTTTTGCCATCCTATATTTGAAACATGTTTGTTATATGCATAACTTTGTTTTAACTGTCAACCTGAAACTCAAACTAAAAGTAACAATAATTTTGAGTTCTTTTAACGATTTAAATGTCAAAAGCACAAATGGATTATCTTCGCCTGCTGACATTTTGAAAGCTTATACTATAAACAGGCCCGTTTTACCGAATAGGCACAGTAGGCACGTGCCTAGGGCGCTAGGCAATTGGCATTTTTGGAGGGGCGCAAAAAATGGAAAAACAAACAAAAAATTGCCGTGGTATTATTAGAACGATATTGATGGGCAAGACTTTGCCCAGGAATGTAACCAATTCAAACAATACATGGTTTTGGAGAACCTTTCTAAGATCAAAGGAATGTACGCCTACATAAAATCAAACAGATTAGAGAGCACTTTCCCCAATTTGGTGGTCGCTCTCAGGATTTATCTAACGTTACCTGTGACGAACTGCACAGCTGAACGTAGCTTTTCAGCTTTGAAAAGAGTGAAGTCAGAAATTAGATTGTCGATGGTTGATGAAAATATTAATGGCTTATTGTTGCTGTGCACCCAAAACGACATTACTTTAAAATTAGACTACAAAAACATTATTGACGACTTTGCAACACGGAAAACCAGAAAAAAAAGCTATTGTATGAATCTGTAGTCAGTCTAGTGGTAAGCCAACAAACCAAAAATAATCCAAAGAAAATGTCAAAATGTGATTAAACGAATACTGTAAATACTTCAAATGTAAAGAAGGGAGGGTGGGTGGTCCGTGATGCCGTGAGGTATGTTACACGCATTCCCACCGGAGGCCAGTAGATACCTCATGGCTACCAGTTGCCAGTCCATGACACTGGATAATGGGAACGCTCTCGAAAAAAATCAGGATAATTTGTAAAGGAGAGTTAAGGGACATTAAGTCTAAAGTCTCTCCCGAACCAAAACTGGCATTTCAGACTAAATCTAAATTTACGGGGTATAGGCGTTATGGTAGGGCTGGTGGGGGAGAGCGTAATCAGCTGGCAGGGGTGTGAAAAGGGGCGCTACTCTTCGTTGTGCCTAGGGCGCTGGCAGGGGGTAAAACGGGCCTGACTATAAATAGTCAAACAATTTATATGGCTGACTAAACAAGTTCATTCCCACTATTTGAAACTGTCTTCCGCATTATGATTTTTGCAAAAAAATGCACACTGTTTTAATTAAAAAAGGCATCTATATCTTAAAATATATTGTAAAAAAATTTAGTGTTTGAATTTTAACAAACATAATAGTTTGAGTAGTAAAATTAAAAAAAAGAACAGTTATAATTATACTTTACTATAATTTACTATCCACTTAAACAATTATGACCACTTAAAGGTTTTCGCCTTAAATAAAAATAAAAAGTTTGTTATCTATTATAATTAATTAATTATCTTATGTTCCAGGGTCAGTTTTGCCTTGCATTCCTTCATTCGTTTCAACTGCTCATCTATGACTGTGACTACCCAAAGTGGTCTCTTATCCTAATTATGCCTAATGCTGTTTTCTTCTATTATCTCTTCAGTGATTTTTACAACAAAGCTTACAGTAGCAAACAGCAATCACAGCAAAAGGAATTAAATAAAGAAAAATGACACCAGTAATAATTTTGAAAAGGTGTGCGATTTTTGTATTAATGCTTAGTATTATATAATTAATAAGCATGGAAACAGTGAAATTAAATTTTAAATATTGAAATTAAAGTAAAGAACTTGTTCCAAAAAAAATATCACTAGGCTGTTAAATAAAGATTATTTTTAACAAATAATATATTGTTAAAGAAAGAAACTACTCTTCAATGTAGTTTCCACAAATGTAAAATGCATAAATTATTTTAGCCCAAATTAATTTTTGAGTATTGTTTTAATGAAGCTGCTTTGACATTGACACTGCAGTACGAAACAGCAAAGAATATTTTCAATCTCAAACAAATGTAAAAATCACTTAGCAATATTAATTAGAGCCTTTTCTTGCAAGTTAATTGACGTTGCTATTTGGTTTTATTAACAGCATTGGCTGTATATTATTCTGAAACAGCACAACACCATGGTATTTAGATGGACATAGGTATGTCTTAATTGAAAAGTAAGTACAAAAATTGCTGAACATGTTTAAAAATAGCAGTTGTTTTAATATAATTCATTTTTAAATTTCATTAAATCATTCTACAGAAAATGTACATGAATAACAAAATTAATGCATATTAATTGTGTATGAATGTTATTCATGTTATTATTCTGTACTTCGCATTAAAATATATAAAGTTTTTAAAAATTAGAGTTCAAATAAAAGAGAGTTCGAAGATAATATCTGTGAGTGGAGTACAAATAATATGTTATCTCTATATTGATGACAGTTGATCTCTCAGTTCTATACTTTAGTCTAATAAAATGTATTTTCGAACGCCAACATCTAGAAAACTTTAGTTTTTAAGAAAAAGTATTTTTTTTCTTTTTTATTAGCAAATTGATAAGCTACAAACAGATCCCATTATTGTGATTAATTTTAAAGATAAAAACAGTTTTTCACACCCTTTCATTGACAGTAATATATTTACGTACACGGTATTGTAGGGGACTTTATAATTGAGAAAGTTGAATAGGCTGTATTACAAAAATCCTACCAGAACTTTTCCACAGACAAATAGACAAATGCTAATATTACTGTGCTAGTGTTAATGGATTGTAATCAAGAAATGGCCCTATAATTTAGAGACAAGAATCATAATTGGATATAAGATATCTAATTTTAGAAATCCAGTTGTTGCAATGTGTATATCTGTTTATGAAATAATTGTGGCCCGCCATTGCTTCTTGGAGGGACCCAAACAGATAAAAGTTGTATAATGACAAATCACTACTGTAAGGTTTCCCATCCAATTCTGTCCAATTCTTGTCTTGTAGCGTTTGCTGTCATGAAGCAGCAATTGTGTTTTTCTTCAATTTGACAATTTTGCTTTATTCAGCAAGTCGCAATAATATTGCACATTAATTTTGCGAGCACGGACAAAATCGATGTGAAAAGCACCTCGATGATAAAAAAATGACTCGAGGTTGACCTTACTGGCTGAAATCTTCGTCTTCATTTTCACCAGCGCTCCCTCTCCACTCCATACTTGCTTGTTTTGACTCAGAAGAGTAATGGTGCACCCATTACTCTCCTGAGTAATCACTTTTGACGATTCGATTCAAAAATTATTCACCTTCTTCATCAAATCAATTCACGAGACGCTGGCAAACCTCCAAATGATCTCTCTTCTGTTCATCAAACAACAGATGCAAAATCCACCTAACGGATTCTTTATAGAACTTGAGGTCACTGTCTATTGGGCCCTCCCGTAACTAATGTTTAATTCCTTGGTGATTTCCTCAAGGATTATCCAGTCCGTATGAGATTCTGATCCACCACCCCAATTTTGCTTTCAGTAAAACTTGTCCTTGGGCGGCAATCGTGGCTCTGATTCTTAACTCTTTCCCTTCAAAAAACGTTTTATGCCAGGTAAAGACACGAGTCCTTGAACTGAACTGGACCGGCAATCTTCGTAAAACTTCTGTTGGAGTTTCACCTTCATTAGCTAAAAACTTTGTTGCTTAAAGGAGACATGCACTACTCGTTCACTCATAGCATTCTGTAACACTAAAGTGACCTGACCAAATTGGGGTCATGCTTTCCCACTCCATAACAGCCTAGACTACAGTAGGCCCAAGCTAGCTGCACACGCGGCAACCAGTGTATCAGGCAAGCGAAGGGAAATGGTTTGAGTGAGTCACGACACTACGGCGCGGCGGATGTTTTTAGAAAGGTACACCCGCCTGATCTGAAGGCCATGCTTGCAGCTAGCTTGGGCCTAGTGTACTTATTAATAGCTCTTTCTGAAGTTTCTGACCCCTCTAAAGTATAAACAAAAACCAGTCCTGTTTATATTTCATTTACCTAGGTATTTCAAAAGGTGATTTTTTAAATGGATTTTGGGAAGTTCATTTTACATGCCATAAGAAAGTCTGACACTTATAAAAAATTATTTGGAGACTCGGTACCAAATTCTGATTTAAGAAACAGGAATTTGCATCTTTACTTCAAGATTTTGTAAGCAGTTAAGTGATTATGGTACATCATCAAAGTACATTCAATTTTGTATGTCTGTAACGTAGTAAGGTGTCAACGTTAATTAAATTATTGTTTTGATTTAGGTACATTTCTACTAAAACTACAATACAAAGGAAGTACAAGAATCAAACAGTGAAGAAATGTTAAAGTCTACCTATCTTCTTTGAAGATAATTGAAGTCATTAATTTTATATAAAAACTTAATACTTTTCAATATTTAAATTATTTTGATTTGATTATTGTTGAACATTATCACTTTAAGTTGATCAACGAAATTGGAAAGCAGCATGGTTGTTAGCGTGGTCGTTCAGTCTGCTGCAGTTGGAACCTCCAACACAGTTGAGCAGGATCGAACTTAGTTACTGGAGTTCGACTTCATAAGTCTTAACAAGTTCGCTACCACCATACTAAAATTTGTCTGTACGCATAGACTAGTGACACATATATGAGACGGACAGTTTCTGTCAACAGACTGCTGCCGCAAAAGTGCGACGCCTGGTTTCATTAAAGAAGACTGACGTTGCATATTTGTGGCAGTGTTATTTTGTTATTTAACTGCTATTTTTGAAGTACTAGTACATTTTAAAGACCTGATTTATTGGTATCAGTATTTAAGAAGGTCCGCCGCTCATATGCAGTGCTTGGTCTGTAATTTTGAACATGGGAACGTGAAGACGTTAAGTTCTCAAGAAAATTACCCCCTTTCTCATGCCACAATTCTTGATTGTTTTCCCACCTTTTTGATTTGTGGAATGCG
This sequence comes from Philaenus spumarius, assembly GCA_018207615.1. Classification (NCBI taxonomy): domain Eukaryota; kingdom Metazoa; phylum Arthropoda; class Insecta; order Hemiptera; family Aphrophoridae; genus Philaenus; species Philaenus spumarius. Next base: position 480,029 of record JAGFPH010000159.1, on the reverse strand, counting down.
AAGACTTGAAGTTCTCAGGAATCTTTCTCACACCTCAATTTTTGGTTGTTTTCCCACCTTTTTATTTCGTGGGAATGCAAAGACGCAAAGTTCTCAGGAATCTTTCTCCCCCCTTTCTCCCGTAACAATTCCTGGGAATTCTGATTTTTCCCCTTTGTACTTCAGTCTTAATTTGTATTGGTTATGCAACTTTGGTAAAAACACTTTATTTTACTAACTTTGCTTCAGAGTCTAACAAAAAAAACATATTATGTTTCTTGACATAGACTGAATGTCGTATATATGCAATGACTTTAAAAACGCTGAAAACAGTAAAAAAAATACATAGGTATTGCTTGACATATCTTTTAGGTTATTAAAAATTATATTAACTCCGTTGAACATAATCATACTCATGGTCTTTGGCGAATGTCACAGCTGTTGTCCTAGTCTATGTGTATTGTTTAATAGTTTCACGAAAGTGTGTAGCGCCGCATATATGTGACGCTTGGAAGCGAACAACATTTATAAACTCATCCAAAAAAGTATTAATCATTTGGAATGGTATACAATATATGTGTACAGTAAATCATCTTATGTCATGTAATCATATTTACAAACAATAATAAAATAATGCTTTGGTTATTAATATTTAATTATGGGTTTTTAAAAACACAGCTCATTTTAAAGAACTTGTATTTGAACACATCTGAAACATGTGATACAGAATAGCAATTTTTATTACATTTATAAGTGAAATTAAATTGATTGCTCTTGGTAATTTTTATATTAAGAACTAATAATTTAATGAATTACAACAAATACATATTTGACAAACAAATAATATCTATTGTTTTAACTTTAATTCTTAAGTTTATATTCAGGCTATAGATAAAATTACACTGTCTTTATGTAGATTTCTTTTAATCGGTCTTTCATTCTTCTTCATTTAGACAAATAACAATCTTCATTGAGTGCATTTATTTGTCTTACCTGGAATTTTGTTCTTTAGTCTAATGACTCTTTTGAAATTATTAATTTTATGTTAATACTTTATCTTTTTATTTGTCTACTCCCAGAAATATAAAATTATTAGATTATTTCATTACAGTAGTATAATCTGAACTTAATCATACAATATTCCAATTGCTCACCTAATTCATTCCATTGTATTTTTTACAATTTTATTTATAATATTCCTTTTTCAAAAATGTTTGTATCTTTATGTTACATATTGCATATTTCTAACCTATTGAAAAGCTTTATTAGATGTAAAACTTTCATATTAAATTTTATCTTCAGTATCTCCAAAATGTTTGGTAACAAAGTGTATTTAAAATTATGTAGTTTACAAATATGGAAAACATCTGCAATACATGAACTATTAAAATCTAGAAGAAAAATGTAGGAGTGGTATCTATTTCATACTTTTTCATTTTAAATAGTTGTTCTTAGTAGTAAATTCATTGTTTAGATGATTTTCTTGTATATATATTTATTTATTCAAATATTGTAATAGTTTGTCCTATTGTATAGTATTGACATATATCTGAAACAAACTGAGCTTAATGGCATTATAATGTGTACATAATAAATAATACAAATATTTAGAGATTTCTCAATTTTAGCTCAAAGCTTATGTTGCCAAGTGATAAAATCATGTGTTCAGGCCAATGTGTCATTAGTAAAGTTGTAACTAGTACTTACTGTAAATTAATAAATTGTTATGGATTTCTTTTTGTAAACTGCTGTTGTGTTATATTATGTATATAAAACATACCTATGTTTACTGTTAAATGAAGTTAAATATAATATTTGACTTACCATCAGCTTATACACTAGATTACAAAAATATAGTTTGTTATATTAGCTTAAACACATTTTTTCGTTTAAGGCCTTATAATTTAGCCTTAAAGTTTAATAATTTGGCCTTCTAACAATTAATTACAATGAAATTGAAAATTGTATTTCTTTCAATCCATTTTCTTTATCTACTTTTAGTTTGTTATTAGTAACAATATACTAAACTTATAAAATTATTAAATATTTTATATAATTATAATAAGAACATTATTTGTGGTTCTATAATATATTTGAACAATGGAAAGAAAAAATGTTGACTGTACTATTATGACTTTAGTGCTATTGGAAATTGTTAAATCATAAATAAAAGTAAAAATTCTATAATCCAAACATTACAATCTCAATGTTACATCGTTAACTAAAATATTGAGATTATTTGATTATTGTTATAAGAAGATCAACAAAAATATCTTCAAATTATATTGACCAATTTCTACAAAAGCTAAAAAATTTCAATTTGAACACACAAATGAATAAAATTTAAGTTTTATACCAATAATAAGCAGCATGTTTACAGAACTCAATAATGATTCAGTATCTCCTGTGAAACTAAAGTTATATCTTCGGTCTTTTAAACTGCTCAATCAATCACCTTAAAATAAAACAGTATAGTAAGTTAGTGACACTGAAGTATATAGCATTAATCTGACCAATATTTAATTAGCTTTAATTCATACAAAACTAGGATTTGTTACCATGATAAAGATTGTACTTAGTACAATAAAATTGTAAGAATAGTTAATTCTCTTTGTTAATAAAACAAATGAAATAACCAAAGTTATTTTTCTATCAATATGTATAAAAATGTGTAAAATATATTATGTTTGCTCTATAATGTTTTAATTGTTATTAGATTAGCTGTCTGCCTTAAATACAACTGTATCCCTTCTTAACTTGAACATGAAGAAAATCTATGCAAGACAAAAATGAATAAGGGTTTTAAAACCATTTCAAGGAGTAATCTTCTGTTTTTAGACTCAGTACCGGTACACAAAATAATATTAACTGTCCAGGAATTGTGTAACTTAAAGATTAAATAATAATATATTACTAAACTATGATCCAATATCATCTGAATGAAAGAAAGTGAAATAATTTGATACGTATGGTGGGTCTAATTCAAGAAGCGGGATATGTTGAAATTTCCATATTTCACTCCATATAGTGGGTAAACATATTTAAAAAAAATATTTTAGAGATAATTTGCTAAGGATTATATATAAGTTAATGTTGTAATTCTTAACCATAAACACAAACTTAAGTTTCGTGTTTTTAATCTATACAACTCATTAAGATTTCATAATTAGACATCCTAGTCTAGTTATGAAATTAAATCCGGTCCTAATCTGTAATAAACTGAAGTTTTGTTTGGTCAACTACCTCGCAAAACCATTTTAACAAAGCAAATAGTGGAAAACATGAAAAAACATGCTCTCCTCTTGTAGTTCAAAATAAGATAATTACTACTTGTTATTATTGACCACATACTATTATAGTTCTTTGTATAGTAATTTACATAACCTTATTAATTGTAAGGTTTCATTCATTCACATGTTTTACGTTGCAAGACATCATTTAATTTCAAATATTCCAAAAAACTTACATTTTCCAGTATTACCGACAGAATGATAAATGATCAACACGGACTGACAAAAAAACAGACAACAAGATAAATGACACCAACCAGGCACCTGGTGGTAGCACTGCTTAGCAAAGTCGCGCAACTTCAAAAAGTCATACATTTTCATAAACAGTACCATTTAGCGCAATGTACTTAGACAAGTCGCATAAAAAGTCAATCGTTTTCTAGGAGAGAGAGACATGATTTAGAAACCGTGCAACACCAAAATTCTTATGTTTTTAAGATAACCACATGCATAAATATTCCTCCACTATAAATCTTATTTTGTTCTACAAGAGGAGTGCATGTTTTTTAACATCCCGCTAAAAGAAAATTGAAAATTTTCTAAAATCGGGAAGTTATTGGTTTCACCCCGTTTTTCGAAAATCGAGTATTCATCAGATCTCGACGTTTTGAGGTCCTAGGAATCTTCCCTGACCACTCCCGAGAGGGTGTCACCCTGTCTGTATGTGTGTGTGTGTGTGTGTGTGTGTGTGTGTTTATTTATAGTATGCAACGAGATCCGAAGCGTGTTTACACACCAGAGCTGCGAGATCCGTTTTCCCTTCGAGATCCGAAAATCCGGATCTCGTTTTGCTTTCGCTTGCTATTGGCTTTCTAGATGTCACGTGATACTCACATCCAAATATTCCGGGGGATCTAAATATGGTGCCAAAAACTATGCAATGTGTATAACATGTGTGTCCACCAGAAGCGCTGCGGTCGTTACCTCGATTTTAGTTTACACGTCCTAACACAGGATGAGAGATTCGAGCCATCTTCGAGATCCTGATATTCCCGCCTTGGTTCTTAGAATCCTTACTACAGGGAATATAAGTTTGACCTACATGTTGGAGATTTGAACAGAGTTGCCAAATCTTTCGATACACCGTTGCCATGTTGTATGTACACTGTCGACCAGAATAAAAGATATTTAGGCAGTAGGCTTCTAACCACCTTCCTCCTTTCAAACGCAATTCATGAACTAATTTATTTCCCGGTTATCAGTAGCTATACTAATCTCAATTGTTGGAACACAAATGAATAAACAATATGATCTATTTTGTTTGTAGTGCCTACATGGTCAAATTAACGGGTTAATTATGTTTGTGTAAAACATCAGCAATATAAATTTTGCTAGCGAATTTTCAAAAATTTACTTCCACAGTGATGTTTATGAAGGTATAATTTTGTATTATTTATTTCTAATACAATACAAAAAAAATGTTGTTGAAATTAGGATTCAAATTGCATAATTTTGGGTTTAGTATGAAATTTATACGAGTTGGAACTGGATTATAGCATAAAGTATGACTAATAAAATACATATGTGGATAAAATAAAATATTTATTACTTTTATCGTAGGCCTATTATTATGTTTATTGTATTATTATTATGTAGGCCTACATTTTTACAATTGGATATCGTATTGTTATTACCATTCGAATTGTAGCCTAGTGTTTTTCATTAGAACTCGATTTTTTATAGTTAACGCAACACTATTAATGTTAGTTTTGTTAGGTATGTAGTTAATTCAAAAGCATATAATTGGTTTTTAATTTTTAAATATAGTGACAAATTCAGAAAACTAAGACGCGGCGGAAATAGAATAGCTGAGTGGATAATATTATAATTTAGTGTCAAAAACAACACGTAATGAACAGTCTATTGAAGTATTGAACACTGAAGCTTCTACCAGTTCTTCAGTTTATTATCAGATTGAACAAGGATTCCCCACTTATAGCAATGATTATTAAATAAATAATAATAGAGGAAGCTACTCCAAATGAAGAGTGTCAATGATTAGAGGATTTATTTTTTCAGGACGCCGTATTGTAGACATTGATTTTTTTCTTAAAGAATTTTAAACTATTAGTAACCATTAGCTGTTTTTTCATTCCAAGCTGCTTAAGTCCGAAATTAAAAAAGGGTTAGTCACTGGTTTATTATATGAATGTAACATGTGTCGGATAAGGAAAACAGCTTTGACAGAACCTCTAAACAACGATTATATGAGTATCAATACCGCAGCAGTCGCGGGTATCAAGAGTGCGGGAGGTGATTACACATGTTTATTAATCGCTATAGTAATACCCTGATACATCAGTTTATAGAACATTTAATTGATAATCCATTGTTTTTACATATTTACAATAGGTTCAACGGTTCCCAAAATATACACAATTTACTAAAATCCTGTATATTTTCTACCAAAAACAAACATTGTCGAATGTCGTTGATGGTTACGGTATGTATAGGCCTAGTCTGTTTATTTACGGATCTTTTTAAAAATTTCAGAAAACATTCTACACGACTGTATCAAAAATATATGAAGGTTTGAAAATAATATGTAAACAACGTTTTGAGTTTTTTAAGTTTACGGCAATCTCTCAAGTCGAAAACAAATGGTAGATAATGCTGTTTTGTTTCGTTTATCAATTACGTTTATTAATCACTATAGTAATACCCTGATTCATCAGTTTATAGAAAATTTAATTGAAAATCCATTGTTTTTACATATTTACAATAGGTTCAACGGTTCCCGAAATATACACAATTTACTAAAACCTTGTATATTATGTTTTACCAAAAACAAACATTGTCGAATGTCGTTGACGGTTACGGTTAGTTTAATAGGCCTAGTCTGGTTATTTACGGATTTTTTTCAAAATTTTAAAAAACATTCTACACGACTGTATCAAAAATATATGAAAGTTTGAAAATGATACGAAAACAACTTGTTGAGTTTTTTAAGTTTACGGCTATATCTCAAGTCAAACATTGTCGAATGTCTTTGACGGTTAGGGTAAGTCTAGGATAGATGGCCACCGAGGAGAGATAACCACATGACCGTAATTCTGTAATTTTTCGCGGAACAGCGCTGAGACTCAGTCAGTGTTTCCAGAGTGCAATGGTGACGTAGCGTAAAAGTTTTCGTTAAGTTTTTGTAAACAGTTTCGGTTTTATAGAAGATAACAGTTTAGGTGGACCTGTAAAATTATAATACGGATTAAAGTACGTGTGTTTTAGCATTGATTACTTATGTATTTTTGAATTTCGTTGCATAACTTGTTGTGCCGTATCTTTACGTGTATTCATAACCTCAAACTGTTTCCATGCGTTCACTTTGGTGAGAACTGCTAAGGTGGCCATCTCTCCTCGACAAAAAGGAGAGATGGTCATATCCGGATTTATTAAGTTTTCTCCTATTTTTTATTTAAATATCAATTTTTTACATTTATGTTTCTCACAAATTTGAGTAAAGCGAAATAAAGTCACCCCATTTGGTAGCCAGAAAGAAATGAGCCCCTATTAAGTTTTCAACTACAGTTGTTATCATCTCTAGCCAGACAAGTTGTTCTACGAAAATCTCATCGACAATAGTCATAGGCCTAACTCTATCTAAAGTATTGAAACAACTTTCACCACTTCCCTCAATCTCGAACTCCATATGTACGTTTTTGTCGTAGAATCGGGGCCTTAGAGCTGTTGAGAATAACCAGCAAAATAAAGCAAAATTAAAGAAAAAACTTCAAAATCTGAGAAAGCCATCCAAGAAACGATTTCTGGGAGAAAAAAATTAAAGCGTAAACCCAAAGAGTCATCCAGTAGCAGTGAACAATCAGTTGATGCAATAGTATTAGACGATGGCTCCGATTCTCTTGAGGATTTTTCAGATCTCGAATGCATCTGTCCTGGTTGCGGAGACAACTACCAGGATCGTATGGTTTGATCCTCGTCTAAGGACGAATGGTTTGAATGCATCCGATGTAAGAAATGGCTTCATGATAGCTGCTCCACTTATCAAGATATTTGCAATTCATGTGGCTTGGCTGTTGAAACAAAACTGTAGGGAGACAGTTCTCATCATTTTGCAATTTTAATTTTGACTAAACACTTTGTTCGGATAAAAATAATAGTTACAGTGATTAATTAATAATTTTAAAGATAATTTTAAGATCTAAGAGTTGTTTTAATTTGTAAATTTGAATTCTTTAACCCAATGACAATAATAGACTCTACATATCAAAATGACATATTGTCCCTGGCATTTTTTTGTTCTTGGATATTTTAAATTTTGGAATTATGGATTATGGATATCTGATTTTTTTTTAAATTGTTTGTTATTAACGTTAATAAACTCAAGAACTAATTAAACAATTTTTGTTTCCTAAATTTAAGCCTTACTTTATCTTTAAGTCCTGGTGGCCATCTCTCCTAAACACCTTGGCCATCTCTCCTCGAAGCTAAGGACAGATGGCCACTTTGCAATTTTTTCCAAAATGCATTTTTTTATAAATTTGAAATACAAACACTATAAGTTTTAAAATCTTAAATTTATATTAACAATGCTAATAAATAATATTTTTTTGAAATTTATTATATTAAAATTAAGGATTTTATAAAGGTTTTACGAAACGGTGGCCATCTCTCCTCAACTTACCCTACGGTTTGTATAGGCCTAGTCTGTTTATTTACAGATCTTTTTCAAATTTTGAGAAAACATTCTACACGACGGTATCAAAAATATATGAAAGTTTGAAAATGATACGAAAACAACTTGTTGAGTTTTTTAAGTTTACGGCAATCTCTCAAGTCGAAAACAAATGGTATAGATAATGCTGTTTTGTTTCGTTTATCAATTAGGTTTATTAATCGCTATAGTAATACCGTAATACATCAGTTTATATAAAATTGAATTGTGAATCTATTTTTTGTATATATACTGTATTTACAATCGGTTAAGCGGTTCCCGAAATATACACAATTTACTAAAACCTTTTATATGTTTGACCAAAAACAAACATTGTCGAATGTCGTTGACGGTTACGGTTTGTATAGGCCTAGTCTGTTTATTTACGGATCTTTTTCAAATTTTGAGAAAACATTCTACACGACTGTATCAAAAATATATGAAAGTTTGAAAATGATACTTAAACATAAACGCCTTTTTAAGTTGTTTAAGTTTACGGCAATCGCTCAAGTCGAAAACAAATTGTGGATAATGCTGTTTTGAAGCATATTGAACTAATGAAGCAGAAAGTCACATTAACAAACATGGTAATAATATTATTTTTAAACCACGTTATTAGATCTATTTTACACATAAACTTGTTTACTATTAATTATAGTAATTCCATATAATAGCATTCTATATCCACAAATATATTTATTAATTTATAACGGGTAATTATAACCAGATTTATTAATATTCTGGATTTTAGAAGTAGGTCACTTTACCGTGGGTCAGTGGAAATAGATTCCTCTAAAGTAATGGCAAACCTGAAAAAAATGTAAAACTAAACTTTAAAACTTACATTTTTCACCATTCTCAAGTATAAAACAACTTTACTTTAACTTTTGTTTATGTGCATTTTCAATTTCAACGACCGAAAATGTATGAATAGTAAATTGGTAGTCAAAAGTTATATCACACAATAAAGGACGTTATATTTAACTATAAAGTAAGTAATTGCCTTAAAATATATTGGTAAAGTTTGGTAGTGCAAATCTAATAATTAACAAAACGAACATATAAGCTGATTGGACAAGTTGGGGAAAAAACAGATCTGGGGGAAACGTTAAAATATAATACATTTTATTGAAATTAAACAGGTCTTCTTGAGTAAAGTTTTAATTTTTTACAAACAATGTGTTTGAATTTGTATAAAAAATAAATCATTTAACTTAGTAAACTTAGTTTTCCAAACATGTATTAACCATAATTAAATGGGTTATTACGGAGTGAAACGATAAATACCAGAATATTCTACGGCATAAACTGCGTAATACAATATGTCCATCAAAGTTTTGCTTAAAAAATTCTAATCCTATTTTACTGTACAAATTTAAAAGTTGGCTTAGATCATAAATTAGCTTTATCTGTCACATTCCTACAGTAAAATACGCAGCAAAACAAATCCCATTTTTCAAAAAATGTGTAAGAGATGGAAAGGTGTGTTTGGAATTACGGAAGTATAAAAATTAAGAAATCAAATTTAGTTTTGACAATCATTGAATCATTAAAACTAAAGGAAAAATCTATAACCAGCCTTTGATATAAACAGACATCAGTCTTCCATTCCATTGTAACAAAAAATCTCCAAGTGATAGACTGTCAAAGATGCCGAAAGCCCGCACATAAGTTCACTTTTCGCTTATCGAATCGCATGGGAATTATTGGCGACTCCCGGTCACACGTTTTTTATTTGGCTGTCACGTGTTCGTTCCTTGAACCAGACCTGTGATATTGTCATCCAGTCCACTTCCTGTCTCAAACCTCAAATAAAACTTCCAGTCTCAGCTCAAATTGAGAGGTCTTTTTTCTCACGTTTATTCTTACATTTTTCTCCTACTTCACTTTTTGTAATACATCCCCCCCCCCCAACAATGTTTGGTCAAGCAAAATTGGAAGACAATCAGTGATTCACTGTGTAGTGTTGATGCAGTGCCTTCAGATGGAGCTTGAAGACCTACCATGTGATCCTGGACATCCCAGTCAAATCTTCATTACAGAAACTTCAGCTCAGAAACTGGGTATATCAATACCACAATGTGGTGACATTCTCCTATGTAAAACTCTTGTAGAAGGAAAGGAACGACAAAAACAAGAAGTGGAAGGTTTCCTTCACATTTTTAGAACAAGTTGGAAGTACGATATTTCTACAAATGCTGCAAAAACCTTAAACCAAGCAAAATCAAACAAGACGAGAATACTCCCAATTGCGAATGATATTGTACGTCTACAGAAATACTTAATAGTTGAAGAAGAAAGACTTTCAAGTGATTTAAAAGCTTCTCCAAACATTAGCACTTGGCGGAAACTTAGTGAGGTAACTTTAGCACATATAATACTTTTAAGTAGGAAGCGCTCTGGAGAAGCTCAAAGGATAAAAGTTAATGACTACACATCAAGAGATACAACTGCTCAACAAGGTGAGGTTATGGAATCTTTAAGTAAATTAGATAAGATTTTAACACAAAATTTGACAAGATTTGAGATAAGGGGGAAACGTAACAGGAATGTACCTGTCCTCCTTACATCCAAAATGAAAGAAAATGTAGAACTTCTAATTGCTACTAGAGAAATCGCAGACATACAACAAAATAACCCATACTTGTTTGCCGTACCTGGTACCGCTAGCAGTTGCGAAGATGCATGCCGAATTATGCGTAAAATTGGAAACATATGTGGAGCAGTAGCTCCTCACCTGCTTACTTCAATAAATTTGAGGAAACATGTAGCAACAATGTGTCAACTGTTGCAACTAACAGAAAATGAAATGGATCAACTAGCCAACTTTCTTGGTCATGACATTAGGATACACCGTGAATATTACCGGTTAGCTGAAAACACCCTTCAATTGACAAAGATCAGCAAAATTTTATTAAATATGGAAAAAGGTCAGATGCATAAAGAGTCGGGAAAGACCCTCAATCAATTACAGGTAAATATTGATGACTGCTCTCACCAAAATAACATTAACAACACCTCTGATTGCGAAGACTTTGATTATGACAAACCTTCTGGTAGCACAGAAATTTCACTTCCCTTTCCAAAATTGGAACCGAAAAAACAGGAAAACAGCAATAAAACTAAAAAGGTAACCGGAAAAAGAAATCCTTAGACTAAAAAAGAAAAAGAGGCTGCTGTTAGGGGTCTTGGTGAAAATATTCGTCTCATGAGAGTCCCTAACAAAATGGAATGTATCAATTGTAAAAAAGCAGAACCTGATTTGAAAGACAGGTCTTGGTCACACATAAAATTCTTTATCTATAACCTCTTAAAGAAAAAAGACATATAAATTAAACTCTGTATATTTTTATTAGCAATATTAAAATAATATTAGTAGGCCTAAAAACAAAATTTAAACAAATTTAACAGTGTATTATTGGGCCCATAATCAGATTCATATTATAAATACTAGTGCTTTATTATAAGTGTGTGAGCAAAAATTTAATATCTTTTATATCGTTCTATGAATTTGTATCATTAAACTTTGTTTGAAAATTTAAACCTTACATTTTCTATACTATCACCTTTTACTCATCCTCCCTCGACAATCCTGGCTATGCCACTGTGAGTGAGTTACTTTAAATTATTTTGAATTAGTTTTGTAATAATGAAATAATGTATTTAATTATATTGCAATTATTAAGTAGTTTCAATATAATTAAATATAGGTCTATTAAGTTTGCAAAAAGAAGTCATATTCTAAACAATGATTTCTATTTCAGGATTAAAAAGCATTTTTGCTGGTATAAAATAATAAACATAGCTGTTTTTCTTTTACAAGTAAATATTTACAAAATATTTGTCTAACTGTGATTCGTTGATAACTAATAACCCATTTTGTTTCACAATAATTTACAAACTAATATTATTAGTATTTTACTTGTAAGTAGTAAAATGTTACTAGTTTTTAGTTCTACATCCAACAGGTACTTGACGACGTATTTGTAAGGTTTTTCCAGTTTTGCTTCCCTTTCAAGATATCGGCCGATTATATCAAGCTAGAGATACTCTTTGAGCGAGATCTAATGTTCACATAAATACTAGTAAAATATGTATTTACAAGTCTGATTTCTTTTTAAAATTTCCTAAAAGGATAAAGATGAACTTGATCAATTAATAATTAGTTGGTTTTTGAAAAAAAGTGTATCAAAAACTGAAAAGCTCAAAAACCATTACAATTATGTTAGAGAAACGCTTATATCTTAAGAACGGGTTGTCGTATCTTAAATAATAAAATGGATTTTAAATTCAGAATAAAATTATCTATAAAGTATCAAATTTTAATTAATCGAAAATTTACTTTATCAGGTTTTGTTATATAGTAAATACTAACATAAAAACAGTTCTTCGGTGGATGGTGTTTTCAAAAATCCTTTATTTTATTCAATCTCGTTTAAATTTTACAAATTCGTCGTATATTACTACATAAACAATTTATTATATTTTAAAAACGATGAGAATAATAATACTTAAATTAGGCTATTAAAAATAAACGATACATGCAGTCATATTGTAATTTTTCTTTTTTTTAAATGGTTGAATAAAAATATAAAATTATAGTATATTGTTGAAAATTTTATCGTGCATCCAAATCCGTTTTAATATTAATTTTTTCGTAAGATATAAATGATTTGCCGGAACCTTGTATTTTTTCAAAACAAATTCATCATAATCGTCAAAAATTATGGCATCGTTTTTGAGTCGGTATTTACATTTTCAAATGTTGATATCTCAATTTGAGATATTTTCTTGAGCTAAAAAGTATTCATTTTGTAATCAGTTACATATTCAAGGCATACAGTTCAATTGGTTACACAATGGACTAATAAGATACTTAGCGCAAGGTGATAGGTTGTCTTAGCCTTACAACTTTGTGTATACATATTTCACGAACAAACCCATGAACACTAAATCAGGTTTACCTTATATCAAATGAAAATATAGAGCTTGCACTTTAAATCGATATACAAATCTTTATACAAATATATTGATTTGTAATAGATATATGATATAATATCGATTACAAAACGTGCTTTCTCATTTTTTAAAACTATCCAGTTGTAAGCATTTACAGAGAAACTCATATCTAAGAACCTCATATGACGAAATATTGGAAGGCATTGGAGAAAGTTCAAATTTTGGTAAATCCAAAGATGTATTTTTATTCTTTTCAAAACAAGTCTTTCTAGCGATTATGAGACTTAAGCTACATAAGCGACAAGTTTGAGTAATTTAGTTGTGTTTCCCGCATGGCGTCAGCTGTAAAGTAATTTATTTAGCCAACTAAAGTTTTACAACGATGATTACATTTATGTAAATATACGTTTTAGAACAAATTTGTTAATACAAAAATAAAAGTTAAAAATCTCCACGGCAATGGATTTTGTTTTATTGAGATTCATGATTTTTAGTGGGTGAAGTATTCAATACAAGTTGTGTTGTATAGATAACGACACATTGATGATAGAGCATTACCGACGGAGCTGAGACGCCACTATCCCTAAGGGCTGGCCCATTCGTTTGATGTTAGCTCTCCCCGACTGTCCCAACCTTCTTCTCGCCCCCCCTCCCATGTGACATAGCTTTGTGTCGAATTCTCAATGACGGTTTTTCAAACGGTTCTTACAAGATTGTCAAAAAAACTTTGACAACACAACTTGCTGGATCTCGCTAAGATATAAAAATACTTAGATGAAACACAAATTGCTGGATCTCGCTAAGATATAAAAATACTAAGACGAAACACACTTTGCTGGATCTAACTTAGATAGAAAAATACTTAGACGAAACACACATTGCTGGATCTCACTAAGATTGAAAAATACTTAGACGAAACACACATTGCTGGATCTCACTAAGATTGAAAAATACCAATGACTACATATCAATAAGACGAAAAGTTCCAATGTTAAAAATTCAGCCCAAAAAAGCAGGTATAAAAGTGTGATTTTGCATCTCGCCGTTAGGAGCGCTGAGCGCTCTTTTTGCAGACGAGTGTCGGATTCAATGAAGTGCAGAAGAGAGACTGGGGGAGGGGGGAGAGAGAGAGATAGAGCATTAGTTTTCCTCGAAAACTAAGCTGTGCAGTGTGAAGGTAAAAACCACGCTTCATTATTACACTACTATTTAATACACTTAGCAGAGCTGTAAAATTATGAAACTTTTACGATTCGTAGGTAAGAACCATACGATTCGTATGCTGTAAACAGAGTTTAATTAAATTACCTGTTTCTTATTTCTTTGATCGATATTACAACAATGATGTTTAATTCACTTTGATAATGACATACAATTTTCACTGTGCTGGAAAGATTTTCTAATTTTTGGTCAGAGACAAAGTGTCTGTTAGAAAGTTTTAAATAAAGGTTCAAATTAATGTGCAGTTTTAATACAATAAAGAACATGTTCCTCAAGGATTTGAAATTAAAAATATAACAATACTGGAAATGTTATACTTAAAGTTATAACTACAGTACTAGAAGTATCAACCCCTGCTCGCTTCGCTCACCAAACCCCGCGGTGAAGCAAATGCAAACAGATTACCACTTATAAAACAAAGGTGTCAATCATGGGAAGTATAAAAAAACCCGTAAGCAGCACTGCCGCATTACTA
>JAGFPH010000159.1:418300-455436 GCA_018207615.1 Philaenus spumarius | reverse complement strand
TTAACAAAAAAACTGTCAGGCCACTATAATGTGATGATTATTGTGTATAGTAGTATGTAATTTATTTCCGTATTCATGATAAAAAATATTTGAAAACACATAGGATTTAATTATTTACTTTTCCTTCCCCAAAATCAACCGATTTCCTTCATATTTGGTATAAAAATAATCACGCGATCAAAACACAGCGAGTGATATATTTTGTTTTACGTTTTTCTTTCAATTAAAAAAGTTTGCATAATGACACTGGGACAAACAGGAATAACTCTAATACAAAGGTAGACGACAAGTGCCCATCCCCGATGTCGCACAATAGGCCTAAGGGTAAGGGTTTTATTACGGTCATTTGGTTTTGCCTCACGCTGAGGTGAAATGAACTATAACAAGAATGAAACTATAAAACTAAACAGACCTATACTCCCCCTTTCCCTACCTCAGGTAGATCAACCAATTATAAATGACCACGTCAAGGACTTGTTTCAAAAAGCCAGGTAAAAGCGACTAACGGTACTTGTCTCTGTCCCTGGGGAATGGGCCAAGGTTGCAAAATGAAACATGTTACACTAATTACATAAAACTTCTTAAACTACTGGAAAACAGTGTACAGTATTTTATCCTTACAACTTATTAAAATAATGAATAATACTTATCTTCACCGGATAAAATAAAAAAATTATATAACATAAACTAATCAATAAATAAGCAATAAGATTTACATAGGAATATATAAATACAATAGAAACAACAAAATACTACGGCTGATTAATGGCAAGGTTTTACCTAGGTTTCAATAAAGAGTATAAAGAGAACAAACATGAATTAGGAATAGGACCTTTATCTGAGTTGAGAAGTAATTCACTATCGGTTTTAGCAATAAACATACTTTCATAGCTGTTTAAGGCTTTTCTTTACCTTGAAGAAAACTCCCGAGTGTACAGTATGATTTTAATAAGAAAGGTCTGACTCAAGCCGCAAAATCGTTGAAACATGCATTCGTAATAACGTCTTTCGGATTCTATTTATAAATTAATAATCTGGGAAACTACTTTAAGTTATAAAAAAGGCTTTATATTTTTTAGGTTGAAAAACGGCGTCCGAAACACGTTAGTACGAACTGCATATTTTTGCTGTTTTACGCAAGGTATAGAAGACCCTTAACACAGGGGCGGATTTAAGGATATATCTTGGGGGGGGGGGAGCACTTTGGTAGGGGATATTTCCCGGGGGTCTGGGGGTATGGAATTTTGTATAATTAGGAGTCACAATGTGAAAATCTGTGCTCTAAAACTGCAATGATGTTTCATACACAAGTGACTAAAACTAAAACATTTTTTAGCAACATTATACATTTTGCCAATGGAAATTATAAAAAAAATTTAGTTAAAGTTAGATGAGCGAATTTTGAAATAAAAACACGCACTCTAATAGAAAGAGTTAACTTAAAAAAAAAAAAATTATTGTCAATATTATTAGGAAAATAATAACATACGGAAGTAATGTAATTTAAATAATATAATATTATTATATTTCTTTATAAAATAGCCTAAATGTCATATAAAATGTGCCGTTATTTAAATAGCGCGCCACTTTTTGAACCAGAATGACTTTCTGATTAAACCAAACTGTTTAAGTGCCCAATACACCGAACGCCCGCGGCACCTAGCTGATAGAGAACGTAACTCAGAAACAGCTGATTATCAAGCCTGCATGAAGCAGCGTCCAGCGCATGCGTAGAAAAAGACTAGTTATGTAATCGTCCTTTAGTCGATCTCCCTTTGTTAATTGACTTTGAACTTCGAGACCTTCGTTCAGCCACAGACATAAAGAACTTGAAAACCGCATGGCGACGTGAACCTTTGCAAAATGGGAAGTTATACGAGAATTAGTTAAATTTTAAATCTAAAATAGTCTTTCGAAGGTGCGATAAATAAATGAAAAAGACCAGTTACGTCGCGAAGGTCTTTCGCGGACGCCGAGTTTCGTTTCTTATTTAGTTAAACATGGGAATACGTTTAAACTCTTTGACATCAATTATTGCCAGGTAACCATTTAAACCATTTCTTAATTATTTTTACCATCTGAGTTGCTATATTAATTTGTAATGTTGTAAATTTTAACTATAATTATATATCTGCAGTTACAGAATAATTTTGTTAATCCATAAGTAAATTTAACCTATACAGCCATTTCTTTAACCAAAGATACAGCCTATAAGCCTTCAGCAAATTTCAGTTTAAAATATTGTACCAGTTATCCCTTTGATCTTATTTGGGAATGCCTAGTCAGCGTGTTTTTGCACCGACTTCGTAAAATAATGGAAGTCGTGACTGGAAGTGTCGATGCAAAATGGACGGTACCCAGATGCCCAGAGGGATTAATTGATCATTAAGCCCAATCTAACCGACTGCCTTTACCCGAACCCTGCAAATCCGATTCTGCCAGCTTTTAACAAGCGCTTAATTAATTATATATAAATCTAAACTATATCACTTTAACTTAATCTATTCACTAGTCACCAGTAGTACGCGATAGGTCTATAACCGAACCAAACTTAATACCGCTAAATATTCATTACGAGTGCGCGATTGGTTATAATGTCACGTTACACGATTACCGATTGTAATTAAAAGTTAATTTACTTTGCTTATGGCATAATTAGAAAGATTAGAGTGAGCGTAGAACTTCGTCGCCGACGGACGCTTTTTGACCTGCTCCTTGCGTGTAGTTGATAGGTCGGGACTCTGAACTATACTGATTTCTAATTGTAGGTCAAACTTGAAGGTCGGTTCTGACGCGCATGCGCGCAACTAGTCTAGCTCTAGGCAACGGACTTCGGTAAGTCGTTGCAATATAGTAGCCTTTTGTCCTAAATAAAGAAGAAACATGTTAGTAAAGCCATAGTCTCTGTTCAGATTTTACTGTTATTAATTTTATAAAACAATATGTTACCATACAGTTTCTTGCACGAACAAACATTTAGTTTCTTGCACAATATTACAATTCTGTTTTGCACATGTTTTTTTTTTGCACTTAACCTTTTGGTTCTGAAACTAAAATTATGTTGTATTTTGTTTCATAGTTTACAACTGGTTCAACAATGACTCGCAAAATTGAATAAACTTAACTTTTTTGAAAATTTGTGCCTTCAGAAGAACTAAAAGTGTAAAAATCCAAATTTGTGAAACTTCAGTGAATATTAATGGATAGTTATATATAATTTAAAATACTAATTACATGTTTGAAAATTAGATTTGATAAAGGCTGTATGTAAAATTTCGTTTAATTAAATAACTTGGAAGGGACCGCTAGCAAACATTTTGGAACCACATTCCTCAAAGGATTTCATTCTAAATTTAAAAAACCTTTTTTTTTTATTTTAAAAAGAGAGACGTCTCACAAAATTATTAAACGCCATTATTTTTATTATTTAATTTCACTTAGTATTAAGGTTGGCCAACAAAACAAGAGTTATTAATAAATCCATGGTACTATATGTTTAATTTTGTAATGTTGTGAAAAGGAAATAAATTATAATAAATGTTGTATTATAAATAGGGAGGGTTTTTCTAATTTTACTTTAGGGGAGGGAACTTTTAAATATAATCAAAATCAATATTGTAAATGTAACAGAGTACAGTGCGAGACAGTAGGCCTACCTGACACGCGATCCTTTTATAATATGTGACTTGTGTGTGTTTATTGTAATTGTTTGTAAAACTATGTGTTTAAGTGTGTATATTCATTGACAACGGAGATACTCCTCCTGACAACTTGAAAATGGCTGAATAGCCGAAATGGCCGTCGTATAAGCAACGACGTATGACTATTGGTGACGGTAAGTTATTATTATATTAATTTATAACAATAGTCGGAATGGCAAAAAACATAACTTGTAAATGTAAACTTTTCTTAAATTTTCTTTTAATTATAACTAAGGGCATATACATTTTTATCTTTTACTTAAGGGCATATAGATTTTTTTTTGAATATCAGTTTACAGTTAAAGTAATAAACAAACTGTTTGTTATACGAATTGTATTTATTATATTTCCTGTAAATAGCTAACTCGGGTGCTCAATATCAACTTTAAATAAGGTAAGGTTACAGATCTCTTGCTGTACTTGGTAAACTTTCATTTCTTGTAGGATTGTATGTACCATCTTCGTCTTAGCCCAGCACGCATTCCAAATTGTGGTCATTATTTCTTTAAAGGTGGTACAAAAAGTTGTTTCGGGTTATGGTCAAAGGTCAATAGACCTTCAAAAATGTAATCAATTACATTAAATTAGTGAACACATTAGGTATCATAATAAAATTAGCTACATCTTTTTCAATTAATTATTAATATTTATTTATTACAACTGTTAAACATAGACAATATTTACAAGATAAGCTTAGCCTTTCTCTTGGAATTAAGTTTTGCAAATTTGTCAATAACTTTTTCGTGGTCAATACGAACATCTCAGTGTATGAACATCAAGGCAAGTCCATTAAGCCGCTTCTCACCACGTCTAGATCTTAAGTATGTTTTCAACAAACGAAGGCTTGAGAAAGACCTTTCAGCGCTGGCGATGCTGACTGGAAGTGTAAGAAGGCATTTGAGCATTGTTTTGATCAATGGATATAAAACTGCTTGACATAAATCAAATACCTCTGCTGCTGACGATGGAATTGTGCCTCCATTCTCCACATGCCTATTCCATGGAAATACCACATGTTGAATTCCGCTTTTAGTTGAAAAAACAATTCTTCTTCTTGAATGTTAAGGCGATCAGAGTACTTCCTTGAAATTAATTTCAGGTCTTCAATAGCGTCATAACGGATAACGGGCAGAAGATGAAACTACATTCTGCCGAGCAACAATGTTAGATGGTAGGAACAAATTTAGTTTGTACACTTTTAGCACGTCTTCAGATAACCTCGTCCTAAAATCTTCATTGACCCACTCCAGTAAAGAAGGAATATAAAGATCGTTATGTACTTTGTGAAATAGCCGACGCGCCTAGCTGACGCGTGCGCGGATGTGTCATATAGTTAGTGGCTGGGAATAGAGCACTCTTAGCGGCATTTTAACTATCTCTGGACAGTTTGTAATATAAAACTTGTGCTTAGGCCAGCTGATGTAAACTAGATAGACAATTGACGAGGGGAGTGCGGGGCGTTGTTATGACGTTATATATCTGGAATGTTTTATTTGAATTTATAAAATCATTATGTCTGATTGTATTCATAAAATCAAAATGAGAAAAATGTATATGCCATAATTTATTTAGTGGAAGATTACTGTATAGATATTCACACTTCATCTTGCGGCCGCCCCCCCCCTCTTAATCCCCCCTTACTTTCAATACTGAAGAAATTGATCTTTTAAGTAAGGGGGCAAAAATTTGCCTTTCCTATGTACCCTAATAGCACTATAGAAGACATAGTTGCTAATATAGAAAGATTACTTAAAAGGTTACTTAAAAGATTCTGAAAAGAATTATATAAGAAAAATGCTTGTAAAATTCAAATTCAGGATAATTTAAGTAAGGCTAAATTCAACAACAAATTTAATAATGTCAAAAAGATTTGGAACTAATTAAAGGTATGAGGAAAAAGGATTGTTTCTATCTGAAGGCGGACAAAGGCAATACTATAGTAATTCTAGATAAGACAGAATATTACAGTAGAGTCTCTGAAAGGTTAGAGGAGGGCCCTTTTTTTTCTTTTTTTTTTGCGCGAGGTGTAAAAAAATGTGCAGGCACATGCCCTGTTGGTACCACACAACAGGGTTATGTGGGGATGGCGACCCACTAAAATCTCACCTCTTTCCCCGGCCCTTGTTGTTGGACAGGGTATCACTAGTAGCATAACTTCTTGAACAACCGGGCACCTTTCAGTCATACGACTGTCCTACTGTTCAGGCATCTTTTCTTTGCTTCTTAGCATCAGCGTTATTAGATTTTCCGGAAGAATTTCTTCTTTTATCTTGCTTTTTAGCTCTTCTTTTAGTTTTTTTCCATCTTTACATTTGAACAGAGTATGTTCCACATCATCTTCCTGTCCACAGCTGTCACAAATGCTGCTATCAATTTTCTTAAATCTCCATAAATAATGTTTAAAGCAACCATGTCCAATAAACGCTTGTGTCAAGTAGAAATTTACCTCGCCATATTTCCTGTTCATCCACAGTCCTGGATCCTTTAAAATTCTATGGGTCCATCTTCCGTTGTTATCATTGTCCCATTCCTCCTGCCACCTCTCAATAAGCCTCTCCCTAGCTTCCCTACTTATTGTGGTTTTTGGCTTAGTTTCATTTAACTTATGTTCCTCGTAAACCTCCCTTCTCTCACAAACTAAAAGATGAACTGGTGGTATTCCTGCTACAACCATTACCGCAACTTGCGAGACTGTCCTATATGCAGCAGTGACTCTCAGTGCCAATTGCCTCTGGACTGACAGCAACCTTCTCCTATGAACTTGCTTTGTCATTGCTTCACTCCAGGCCGGTGCTGCGTACAGTATTATGGAATGAACCACACTTGCATACAACCGTCTTTTTTTTCTTTTGGTCCTCTAACATTGGGCATCAAGCGCGATAGGTTACCTGCTACAGTGGCGGCCTTCATACATACCTTCTTCACATGTGGTCCGAAAGAAAGTCCTCTGTCCACTTCTACTCCAAGGTACGTCAGCTGTGATTTCCAGTCGATCCGCACACCATTAATGACAAGCTTTGGTGTCCTGAACGTCCTTCTCTTTGTTACCTGGACTGCTTCCGTTTTGTTGACGGCCATTTCTAGGCCTCTGCTAGTCAGCCATCTTTCGACTGTGGCGATACTCTCTTCCATCTTTACTTCCAGGACATGTTCTTCTAGAGCATCCACGAAGATGATGCTGTCATCTGCAAACCCTACGATTTTCACTCCCTCTGGTAATTCCGTTTCCAACAACTCATTGTAAACAATCTTCCAAAAGAATGGCCCCAGACGTGATCCTTGTGGTGCTCCTCTTGTCATTTTCTCTTGGATAAGCCAACCGTCGCCCTCATAAATTATCTGTCTCTGATGCAGGTAGTCTTCTATGATTGTCCTCAGGTATAGTGGAACGTTCTTCCTAAGTAGAGACTCCAGCACATCTTGTCATCTGAGTGAGTTGAATGCATTTCTAATGTCAATGGCGATTAAAGCACAAAAACCTTTCCTCTCCACTCCCTTCTCTCTACCCTCCATTGCGATCATCAATGTTTCTTTTATGGCGCCTACAGTTGACATTCCACGCCGAAAACCAAATTGATTCCTCGAGAAGCCTCCGATAGATTCCATGTGATCTTCTAGATGTCCAAGGACCAACCCTTCTAATATTTTCCCCATCGTGTTCAGAAGGCAAATTGGACGATAAGATGAGGTCTTGTCCAAGGGCTTATCTGTTTTCCTCATAAGGACTAACTTCTGTTTCTTCCAGGGCTCTGGAAAACTACCGTTTTCGAGACACTCGTTGTATAAATCTAAGATCTTGTTTGGGTAATCGTCTATGATGCGCTTCAGAATCTCATTGGGGATCCCGTCTGGGCCTGGTGACTTACCAATTTTGAGCCGTAGTCCTTCTCTCTTGAGGTCCTCGAGCCGGAATCGTTCTTCACCCAGCAATTCTATTCTTATTGGACGATTTACTCGTTGTACTTCCTCTCTGGGGAATAGGTCCTTAATTATCTCCTTCACCCAGCGTTCCTCGTTTAGAGGTGGCCTCTTCTTGTTAACTCCCAGCCTCTTGCACACTAATTTGTAAGGGAATCCCCATGGGTCGTTATCAACTTCTTCCAGGAGTTCACGCCATTTCCTCATCTTGCTATCCCTGATGGCCTTCTTAAAATTCTGTCTGACCTCTTTGTACAGCCCGATCAGTATCTGGTTCCCTCTGGATCGTGTCGCCCTTCTTTTCACCTTCAGACATTCCGTCCTCAGAGCAGCAATGTCTTCCGTCCACCAGTACTTGGCCCTGTGACTATCCGTGTTTGATCTGCGCTTAGGCATGCAGCTATCACATACCTTAACTATATGTTTTGTGACACCTCTAACTTTATCTTCTATTGCTGTTACCCGACAACTGCCGTTGAAAAATTCAAGGAGCTTCATCTCTTCTAGGGCTTCCTTATAAGCTACTGGATCTATCTTCTTGGTGTTCCATGATCTTGAAGTTTTGTGGACTTGGACGTCTTCCTGTCCTCCTGCATTCGCATCCAGATGAAAGAGGATATAGGAATGATCGCTTAGCGTTTCATCCTCCAGAACCTTCCAGCTTGAGATCCTCCTAGCAACATTTTGACTAGCCAAGGTCAGGTCGATGATGGACTGTGCCTTCCCTCTTGCGAATGTGGGTCGATCCCCCACATTAACTACAACTAAGTCAAGACGTGCTATCATCTCTTCCGTCAATTGTCCTCTCCAGTCGTGCCGCCATTCACTCCAAAGGTGGGATTTAGCATTGAAGTCACCGGCGATGATAACTTCACCCCCGTCTCTTCTAACGCTACACTCTAAGTTAAATAAGTCCTCCTCGAACTTCACCCTGCTATCATTCGGTGAGAAATAGCAGCTGTATATTCTCACGTCATTGCTTCTGATAGAGACGAAACCCCTGTCAGTCTCTTCCAAATCCTTGACTCGGATCGCAGAATTTGCAACCATAATTGCAGCCCTGCTACTAGCATCACCATACCATTCTGCCGTGTCTATTTTCCCACTATGCTCAGATAACAACAGGATGTCAGCTTGGTGTTCAGCTGTTGTCAGTAAGCACAGGTTCTGGGCAACTCTTCCTCTTCACAAGTTCACTTGTATGAACGTGGTATCTCTCCTCTTTGCTGGCTGGCGTGGTGTTCCAAGCATTACTTTTTTCCCTTTTGTTCCTTAAGTGCCTCGCGGATAGCATGACATGCTCCAGAACCCAGAACATGGGAGACTTCCTTCTCAAACAAATTTTTTGCAACACATAGCATGCATCGTGGTAGTTCGTTTCATTCGCTTCGTTTGTGGCCTTTTCCTCCACACCTGAAGCATACACCTTCCCCTTTTCTTTCTGGGCCCTTGCAATCAACTTGAAGATGTCCGAAATCCAGACACCTGAATCACTGCACCAACTTTGTCCATTCTCTGATCCTACAGTTAATCCATCCTATTTTAATTTTTCCATTTCTCAATAAGGTGTTCGCATCTTTACTTCTCAGCTCTACAATGGCAAGTACCTGCTGCCTTGTATTGGGTTTAGTCACGGTGATATTAGCCTCGACAGTCTCAGACTTCAACGCTAACTCCAACGCGCTTTTAACTTCTTCCTCTGTAGTACAACAGTCCAGGTCTCTTATTTCAAGCTTTGTTTTAGGATCCAGAGCTCGAACTTCACCTAAGATTTCCTTGAGCTCATCCCTAAACTTTGCGCTGTCCTTCGTACCTGAGCCTAACTCGAAAAGTATGCTGCCATCCCTTGTCTTAGGCATTGTTTTAATTTCTGTACCTGTATTCCCCGGCATAACCGTAGTACGAATTTTCTTCAGTGTGTCCGCGTATGACTGTCCCTCCGCGGGCTTTATGAGAATTGCTTCTGCCTTCGGTCTTAATCGTATCGATCTATTGGGACCGTCCCTCTTCTGGGTCATTTGTACAACCTTTTCTGTCTCCTTCCGATCATTTATCGTCTTTTTCTGGCGGGCTCTTCTTGTCTCAACGACAGTGAATACTTCCTCTTCCTCCGTCTCCGAACCTTTACAGGAGATGAGGTCGTCCTCGGCCTTCCTCTTTTTCTCCTCCCTATTTTGAAGAGGACTCGAAGCGTTTCTTTTGCCACTCTCTTCAGCCCTTCCGGCCACCTCATCCTCTGGGCTCAATAGCTTGTCTTTCCTTGCTGGTCTACTCTTATCTGACGGAGATGATCTGTCCAATTCCAACCTTGCCATTAACCATTCAACGACATTCCGGCGCATATTTCTACATGTTTGTAAAACAACGAGACTGTTCTCGATCAACACCATGTTGTTCTTTATGTCCATCGCGGTGTTTCTCTGTTTTGCAGCTGCCAGTTTCATGCAGTGTAATGCCTTCTTGACAGCAATCAACTGTTCTTCTTCACCCTTATCGGCCTCTTCCAGTAGGCTTCGTAGGTTCCTGACCTCAATTCCTTCCGTGTCCATCACTATGGTCATACTCACATCTGAGGGCTGTTTCTGTTTCTCTGGGCCCAACAGCTTAACATGCGTTCCATCTCTCAACGAATCCGCATTACTGGTGTCGGCCGCTGGGTCTCTCGCCAGATCTGGACCAAGGATGGTATTCACCTCTGAATTTTTTACAGGTGACCTTACAATTTTGGAGCTCCTTCCAAAAGGATTTGTCTCTGTCTTTTTTAGCAAGTAGATTCTGAACTTTGGCGTCCGTTTTAACGAAGTTAAACTCTGCTTCACTCACGCTCGGTACTGATAGGCTTCGTTGCTTTACCTCATATTTAGCTAACTTTCCTCTCTGCTTGAAAGAATTTGCCTCTGCACTTGTAACTTGACAGGCCAATTGCTCCACCCCCCCTGCAATCTCATCGTGTGATTGGTCGCCCCCACAATCCTTGGGACCAACACCGGCCACCAGGGCTTGCACCCGATCGGAACCGGCGGCAGAGCTCACCTCAAGAGGCTTATCTGCGCGGGGTATATCCGTTGTATTATCACACATCATAAGGTTTTTCCTGAGAAGAAGAATAGCGTAGTGTAAAAGAAGGACCCCTAGCCCTCGAATACTCTAATAGCATCGGGATCGAGAAAAAATTGGTCAAGAGAGACCGTTTGGCCAAGAGAGACCAGATAGGATAGATAAAAGAACAAGGGATCTAACCCAAAACAAGAAGAAGAAAGTTAGGTCCAGCATGGGTACCTCGGGAGTGCCAGTTCCCGTACTCACAAGGTGTGAGCCCCTGAGGTATGGAGGAGGGCCCTTATAAGAAATTACCTAGGAATCCTTTAAAAAAATATGTTAACATGACTAAAGAAGCTATAAAATATTGGAAACTTACTATTTCTAAAAATGATGCTTATAAATTTCATATTTCTAATCCTGAATTACCGAAATTGTATTGCCTACCTAAAATACATAAAGAAGGTAAGTCCATGAGACCAATTATATCTTGTATAAACTCACTGACTTATTACCTTTCTAAATGTTTAACTGAAGAGTTCAGTAGCTTTAAACAAAAATTTAGTTCTTGTTTTGTTAAAATTAACCTAGAATTTATTGAGGCTTTTAACGATGTAAAACTCGAAAGAGATGTAATACTTGTTTCTTTTGATGTTTGTTCGCTGTTTCCGAGTATACGTATCAAGGAAACCTTGACATTTCTAAAAGACTTTTTAACTAATAATCTTGTTGAATCTCAGAAAATTAATAAATATGTAAGGTTGACTGAGGTCTGCATGAATCAAAATTACTTCATATTTAATAATGAATATTTTCAACAACTCGAAGGTACAGCAATGGGAAATGGTCTATCACCTTTTACAGCAGAACTATTTATGAGTAAATATGAGGAAGATTTAAAGAATAACCTTAAATATTTTCCTAGAATTTTGTTAAGATATTTTTGCTGTACAGTATTTGATCTTAACAAATGTAGTATTAATGATTTTCTTTGTCAAATTAATGGCATACATAGTTCCATCAAGTTTATTCAAGAAATAGAAAAAAACAATAGGTTACCATTTCTTGATTTATTATACATCAGAAGCGAACAGAATATCGAATTTGATATTTACAGGAAACCTACCAACAATAACATATGTATACTTAATAATTCTAACCACTGTATTCAACATAAATTAACTGCTTGCAATAGCTTGATAGACAGAGCCATTAAAGTGCCTTTAACTCAAAATCGTTTCATAAAAGAAATTACTCAAATTAAAGATATAGCTGTGTTTAACGGTTTTGAATCTAAAGTTGTTGACAATATCCTTAGGAAACAGAGACTAAAGCATGACAGATTAAATACTACGACTCTTCAACCGGTCAAGAGTAAAGTTAGATTTTGCAGTTTACCTTTTGATTCAGCCCTCAAAAGGGATGCCCACAGTAGGGTTTGATGGCAAAAGTTGATTTATTTTTAGGGGGGATCAATTTTTGGGTTTTTTTTTACAGTTTGGTTGGGATTTTCATATGTTCCTGATTATAATCAATATAAAATATGAAGATTTGACAATTCCCCCAAACATTTAGAAGATAATCTGTTTCTATTGTGTTAAAAACATCCCATTAATCGTAGTGACAGTGCCGTATTATTGACAGCCAGGCATTTCGACTACTACTGCTCTAGTGCAATGCTCTAGAGCCGATAGAGGGTGCAGATTGTGGTGTGAACTAAGTATAAACATAATATTATAGATATTTACAGCATAGCTGAGAGCCTGCCAAGGTCATTCTGCACACAAATAACTTTTTGGGTGAAGATATAGGTAATATTCAAAACTCTTCTTATATCAAACAGTTATATATTACTATCATTATCACACTGATTTAAATAAAAACCCAAACCACAAAACAAGGAGCAAAAACTATAACTAAACAACTAAATTGTAAGTTAAGTTTAATACCTTACCCTAAGGGATTACTAGTACTGAAACTATGCTACTAAATTTACTTTTCAAAAATTGAAACTATCTAAAATTGTGATTGTTTAGTTAGCCTACCCAAGGATAAATAATAAATAAACATTAATATAAAGCAATTATCAATGAAATAATTTAAAAAATAGTAGTCTAGGTGATAGTTAAAAAGTCGTGGTGAATACAACATTGAGTTTTATTTCCCTATTAACCCTAGGAAAGTATGGAGGACATTGCCATGTAAACAAAACATTTAAACAAATTTATCTAACTATTTTCTCGTCTAAAAAGAAAAAAACCAAATTGGTAAACCAAAGTTTCAAAAGTAAGGGTTTTAGAAAAATATAACACAATATTTTAGTTATAAATCCAACATATACAAAAATAGGGGAAACCCCTGCGTGCTCCACACGCCAACCTCGTTGGGGCCTTCTAACACATAATCAGGCACAGCTACCGTTTATTTTTCCGACCAATGAATGTGTATGTTCTTATTAATACTCTTCCTTCGCGCTACCGGTACTTGATATGATGGCGACGGCAAATAATCTGTGGCGGACGAAAACTCCTTGTGTTCCAGGCCATACACTATGCTGCATCTTAAATTAAATAGTGCCAGTGCCTAATACGACCACAAATAATGTCAGCAATATATTGATAATTTATTGTAGCTTGACATTTGCATAGGTTTGAAAACAAGTTACTCTTAATAGCGTATTTTCATGTAACCCCCCCCGGTTACGCTTAAGTGCTGGGCCCCCATAAACTTCAATCCTGGATACGCTACTGCTTGCTACATTCAGTGTCTCATAGGGAAAATAAATCTTGTTTGGCGTTTGTAATGAGAGAAGTTATGCGTTTAAGGCCAGCCATACACGTTACGGTAGACCGGAGAGGTATACCTGTACAGGTGACCTGTACAGGTAAACCGGAGCGTGTGTGCCAACCACGTCAGGCAAACCTGCACAGGTAAAACGACCTGCACAGGCGACCGGAGAAGAATCGAAATTCAATTCTTTTTACCTGCACAGGTGTGCTCACCTGAGCGTGTGTGTGGGCCGTCCGGTATACCTGCACAGGTTTGAGTCAGTTGTGGCTAATACTCCGACTAGAGAGCTTCGTGTTGTGCTTACTAAATTGTATATTCTTTGCACTCGCGTGCCACTGGTCTTCAAGCCAGTTATATAGTGTTTACATTTTATTGTTTTGCTGCGTTTACGACATCATGTCTGTCCGAAAACGGAACGGAATTCTAGAGGAATTCATTGAAATTTACAGATCAGAACCCTGTTTGTGGCGAATTAAGGGGGCGCTACCCTGTCCGCCATATTGAATCTGATTTCCATAAGAGCAATGCTACAGAATAAGTCATTTTTTCCCGTCAATTCGTGGAAAAAATTGGAAAATTTGGTTTCATATTGAAGTACTGTCACATGCGGATGTTGATTGCGGAATACATTTTCAAAAACCGTTTTATTGTTTTCATAAACGTATGATATAAATAGTAAAAAATAGTAAACTTTATTCAATTTTTACTCAGTTGCAAAAAGAGATATTGCAAAAAAACTTTAGCAATCAACACCCACAATCTATTTTACTTTAAGAAAAAAAATACAGCTTTCGTTTTTTGACAAAAGTAACACAAAAATATGCTTAACAGTGAAGGTAACACAGTGGTTATTTAACATTGAAATTGGTAGCCAACTTCGCCGTTTTGAATGTAGGGAGCCGAGCCTCAAGAGCGAATTTCTTCACCCATCCGGTCTACCGTAACGTGTGTGAGCTCTCGCCTGTTCAGGTATACCAGAGAGGTAAACCTGCGCAGGTATACCTCTCCGGTATACCGTAACGTGTATGGCCGGCCTAAGAAATAAACACACTACTACTACTACTGTATTACTGTATTCGACATTCGACTATTCGCACACTCCCCCAGGTAATGAGACCTTCAAGCCTCAAGGTCAGTTCGATCTCGATTTACTCTCTCTCGCTACTCTCGCTTCGTTTAATAGCAATACACTTTAGATTTAAAACGCTAGTTTGCAGCACATTTCTACTGAAATAGGAGCAATAAAATGATTGTTTTTACAAAGAATACGCTGGCATAGCCACACACTGAATAGTCCATAAGGTGTGATATCTCAGATATCTGTAGTGTAAGGTATCACACCTTAGGTATCATATGTATACATAGGTATACATAACTATGTAGCACACAATTCTGACAATAACCAACGACTTCCTGTATTTTTTTGTCTAGTACTGATGTTTCCAAAGATCCTAACTGATACTCAAATATCCTAGACCACTAACTAGTTAATTCTCAAATATTACTCGATAAGCCAATAAAATATCCACATAATTAACCATCCTATGGTACCATACCTAGTGGCGGTTCCACGTACGGGCGAACCGGGCGGCCAACCAGGGCCCCACCTTCCGGGGCCCAACATAAATGATTTGCACTTACTAAAAATTTTGTATTTTAACCCCAATGAAACTTATAATATCTGTTTAAAGTGACAGTCGACAGTCCATTTAAGTGTAACTCAACACGACTGTTTTTGATGTTTTTCTTCTTGTTTGTATTGTTTTTTTTTCACATTATACTATATGTGCTATATATTAGCCTTGATTATACATACAGATATCCCACCTTATGAACTATACGGTGAGAGAATACGCCAGCGCATCCTGTCGTGAAACATTTGAAACTACTTGAACTTGTGCTTCAATTTCACTGATAATGTGCTGCCCTCTAGCGTTTTAAATTTAGATTGCTTTTAGGAGCATTGCTTTTAACGAAAAGAGAGAGAGAGTAAATCGAGATAGAACTGACCTTGGAGCTTGAAGGTAACAAGCTACATCTACAGGAAATAAACTTCCTGTAAGAAGTGGGGGAGGAGGAGTGTGAGGTCAGTTTGATTATTTCTTAAAACTGAAAAGCATTACATCTCTCCTTCGAAACCCAAACAACATTTTATCATGTCTATTTAAATTCTAAATACGTATCTGAAGAGAAACTGAATGTAGCATGCATATACGTATTTTGGTAGGACTAACTTTAACAAAATACATAATACCTAATTATGTTTTAATGTAACATTTGTAATTATTTACAAATTCAAAGACAATACTGTTATGAAAAACCGTTATAAAAATAATATTTCGAACACATTAAATTTAAAATTAGGTATTAAAGATAAGTTCAGTAAGAAAAGTTGTCCTTTCCTATTTAATTTCACAAACTTAAAAATTAAAATAAAGATAATTATTAATTGATAGTAAAATATTTTTTGTGATTAAAAGTTGCTAAGATTTTTTTTCCGATTGACCGATTATATCTATCAGATTACCAATATTCGTAATTTACTACTAAGAGATAACCCTGCGTGCTCCGCACGCCAACCCCCGATGGAACCTTCTAAAAACATATGTTATGTTTTATTTATAATAAAGGTGTAGGATTAATAATAACCTCAAAACTAAGATGGTAAATCCTGTTAAATGTTAAAATCAAATTATTTCGTATATTTTATAACAATAGTTATAATAAAGGTTAAAAGAACTAGCATGTCTCAGGTGTAGGCTTACACTTAATCAAAAACCTAACCAAAAAGTTACTCTACTCTATCAATTATTACCGTATATTATCAATAAATAGGTCTACTATGTTCTACTATATGTCTTATTACCGAATTTCCAAGCTAATTACTAAAGCTAATTAAATTAATTAAAACTATTTTTGATTGGAAATACTGTGTGTACATAAACATGATAACATTCATTATTAAATCCATAAGCAACCTGCATTTCTACTTTAAGGCTAAACATCCCTGAAAAAGTTGTGTTTTTGGCCCGATAGATGGCAGCACCTCTGCGGCAATTTTGTACTACGAATAATTTCCGTAATTATTATCCGATTTTTGTTTTGTAAGTTATTTTGTAAATGATATGAATAAAACATTCACGCTATTGAGATGATTTTTTTTTAAATTTATTTATAAAAAAGTTTTATACAGATTTTTTTTGCTGTAATATTTTGTTTAAATCGCAGGTAGTCATTTTGTAAATACAAATTTTAAAAGAATTTTGCCGTTTTCAGATATTAACTCGGTCAAATGGTCGTATCGGAATCGTTTTTTAAAGATATTATCATTATTTCTCTCACGCTCCGGTCCCCTCCTCCGGCCGCGTAGCGCACCATCCCCCCCCCCAGCATAGCCCAGCCAGCCGCCCTGCCCGGCCCTGCAACTGTAGCGTTCGTCAACTCAAACTCACTCACTACTCGCATTCATACTCTGGCCGGACACACTTACTAGACTAGACTACTTATTACGACAGGTGTTTGTTATCTGTTAAAAAGTATTTTCTGTAAGTCGAAAAGAGACTTCTAGAATAAATATAGAAAAATATACAGTAGTTCAAATTAAAGGATTTATGAAAGTAGGCCTATATATACAGGTTCTTTGGCCATACATTATTCAATAACACCAGGGTATGAATAATATTACCCTATAACGTTAGTTATTTGTTTCAAATAAAACTTATATTTTAATACATGAAAACGAGAAATAAATAAAAAATGAATAGTGCAAAATACCATTTATTACACGTGACAGTCATAAAATGGACTGTTTCAATAATACAATAAACCTTTTTTCAAGGATATACACATACAGTACATATTTTTATCTTTAATACTATTTGTAACTATTCTCTCACTTCTCTAACTATTAATGCCATAATTTAAGATAATATATTGTCTTTTCATTTGTAATTTGCCTTTAAACTTAAGTAATACGTGATGTGACACCCGTTACATTTTTTTTTACAAAAGTTAGTATTACAAAATGAACAAACACCTTAGGAAAATACTTTTACTGTAAAAGTAAGAGGTTTTGTTTCCCTAATGTTTTGGTATTATTATTTTAATTTTAGTTTTATAATTTAATGAGTAATTCGCGTAACGGGTGTTACATAATTTAATGTAACGGGTATTACAATTCAACACAACTCACAACCATTCAGTGTTTAGTATATTTATATTAATTTTAAGTAGAATTTAAATACATAGCCCTATTGAGAGTTTATTAATTTTGGTAGCAACACTTAAAAAGTTAAGAATGATATGTTATTTTAAATAAAATTGAACACGATAACACCTTCAAATTTCATACTGCTAATTTTCTATTTGTAATTCCTGAATCAATCTTTTAACATATTTACTGGGCATTGAATGTTAGGCGTATCAAATGATTTTATTTATCTTTAAAGTTTTATTTCTATTACTATTACACCTCATAAATTTTTTTCTCACGATAAAATGATGAGTGACGTTGTAAAGTGTCAGCAGCATTTGCAAAAAGCCAGAGAGTGAGATAAAAAAAGAAGAGAAGAGAACAATACAAAAAGAAGAACAACTTGAAAAGATCCAAAGCAGAGTAAAAAAATGTAGGGAGAAAAATAAGAAGCGCAATTATCATCAATATCTCAGATTTCGCTGGGATATTATTAGATATCATATTCTGAGAGATGACAAATTTAAGAATATTTTTGGCAAATTACAACAACCTACAGTAGCCCAAAAGACATTTTACAATTCTTTACGAGTTTCCACTAGCAGTTGATATTTTTGAAAAAATGAACGAGCTTATGAAGTTCCAAATTTTGTTAATTCTAGAATTTGATTTAGCGATTATTTTGCTTTTATTTAAAGTTTTAGGCCTATTCTATTAATTCTAATTAAGTCTAAAATTAAGTCTAATTCATAATAGGCCCTAAGGCATGGTATAAAAAGTACTGAACTATATCCATGTAATGTATTAAGTATATATATTTGTTAAATATAAGTTTTTTATGAAATATAAGTTTTTATTTCTTATAGTGATCAAAGAAACCTCAATTATACTTCTTGTTGTTATTTGACACCTTATTATTATATAATATATGTTAAAAAATCTTAATTTTAGCAACAGCGTAACACCCGTTACATTTTAATGTAACACCCGTTACACAAGATTTAATTTTATGTTTAAAAAAATTTAATGCCAATATCAATTTGAATTATAGTTCCATTACATACATTTACTGTGGAATAACTCATATTTTTTTCAAAATTTTACAGTTTTAAAATTCACAGAGTTTTAATAACATTTACATGAAGTTCAACTTCACTATTCATTTTCAGTAACACCCGTTACACTCCTTTTTTCTATATTTTAGGCTAAGCCTGAAAGCCGAAGTTGCTTTTTAGATTTTGTTGTTCCTCGGCGATCCATTGAGAAAACAAATGTTAAACGAAATAACGTTCTCAATAACAATAATTACAAGACGACGCAATAGTACAAGAAATAAGAATCACGGGAGAGCATATGGATGGAAGCCCGGGAAACCGTCATCCAACTGTATACAAGCAACATCTGAGACGCGTGGTGGGGGAATAGGTGGAGCGAGTGACTCACAGCGGCACTGCACCTGCTTCGTGTCACTCTCGCGTTTGTTCTCATTACTGTAAATGTATAAACAACGATACCGACTAAACCAGCTAGGCGATTTTAAAAATTAAAAGTGTAAAATTAATTAAAAATTATTGTCTTCAAAATGACTACCTGCGATTTGCATTTTTCGTTTTGTAACACAATTATTTTATTATTATTTTTTAAACCAGCAACTAAATTAAAATTTAGCTTCATTGGCGTGAATTCTAATCTTATTCCGTTCACAAATCAGTTTTGCAAATGAACATCGGACGAAAATTCCACCAATAAACACCAATACAAAATGGCTCCATTTTGGTGCTGCGCCGTGGTGGCAGAATTTGGAACTAATCCTGGGATGTTTAGCCTTAATGTACCAACCTCTAAATAAAAAGTCAGAACATTTTAGTACACATCATTTTAAAGTTAAGGTTCTTTTTTTAAGACTTTCTATATTATTTTATTGTAATGATTTTGTAATATTTGTATACAATGACTTTGTGTATATTTGTACTTAATAATATCAATAGCTTGATAACTGTATTTATAAAATACATCTACAGATTTAATTTAAATTACAAAAATGTCACATATTAAACAAACTCAAAGTAATGGCAATTTACTGTCTAGTGACGGTAAGTCGACTGTAGCTCATTCTAGTCGTCAGCAAAATAACCATTTTTTAAATTTCAAGCTCAGCTCATCCTGTTGTCAAACATTTGACACTACTTGAACTTGTGCTTCCAAATCTCTCACAAAAGAATGCATTAGGTGGCCTATCTAGAACGTCCATAGTCAAAGATATTAGCTTCAAGATTGTTTCTATGTGCGTTCTCCGTACTATTGTTTTTAGACAGTAAAACAATATTTCTCTTTTATTTTTGTATGTGTTTAGTTTGTATTAATTATGCCTGATAAAGGAAGTATTTTCCTAAAAAAATCATGGTACCTGTGTACGTTTGCCCGTTTGATATGAGCTGAAAAAGCGTAAAAAGTTAGTTAAGAGTACGTAATTTTTATACATTTCCTACCCTGTTTAGTTATTGTTTTACATTTTTTGAAATATGAACTGGAATTATTGCATTAGCAAAAGACGGTTCAAAATGTAGTAACTTGCCCATTGAAATCGAATTTGGTTTATAATTATTTTCTAAATTTCAGATTCCGTTGAAATGTTTGAAGATTAGTTGGTCAATGGACTGGGATCTCGGACCTGTATATAATATGATCTATTTTTAATACTTGAATGTTCATCATTCTTATAAAAATCATTCAATTTGGAGAGTTGGCAACCATGTTCTCAGCTGTTTTACAGAACAGATAAAACGGACTTTCATTTTATCTCTATCTAATATCTAACTATTGTTTTCTAATGTTTTGCCTTTTGACGTATCGATGTATCGATAAACTCATATCATACACGGTTGCAGTTATTCCAATTCCAATCCAATTCATATTTTAATACGAATTAATTCCATTGAATAATAAAACTTCAGTAATGTGACAGTTTTTGCAATTAATCTGCTGGTTTTGTTAATCATAATGTAATTTAATTCAAGGATATTTTAATGAAAGATAGGAAATAATTGATAAAAAGGCATTTTATATTAATTTGTAAAATGGCTAGTGATTGGCAAACTACTAAGAGTTCTTTAAAAGACAGAGCTGGTGAATTGTTAATTACAGGAGATTTGAGTGACTGTGAATTTTGCGTCGGTTATGGCAAAGTTAATGTAAGTAGCATATTTCTTAGATACTGTACAATTGTAGACCTAT
The DNA here is from genome assembly GCA_018207615.1 of Philaenus spumarius. NCBI lineage: Eukaryota > Metazoa > Arthropoda > Insecta > Hemiptera > Aphrophoridae > Philaenus > Philaenus spumarius. The sequence goes on along the minus strand of JAGFPH010000159.1, from coordinate 434,562 downwards.
TTAATTATGTTTAGGATTTGTGGAGTAAAATTTACTACACTCCTCCTTGTCAAATTGTGGCAGAAACGCTCTAGAATGTAATCATATCCAGTGGCGTAGAAAGCAAGTGGCAGTGATGGCGCCAGAGCAGGGGGGCATCACCACGACAGCTTCTCTTAATCATCAAGGTAGGCCTATAGGTCACCTCATTGAAAAAAATACTCAAAAACATAGACTGAGATAAAATAACGGCGCAAGTTTACTATTCGACCCTAAGCTAACCTATGGCATCAGAAATGCAAGAATAATAAAAAAAACCTAACAGGTTCTATCCTATCTAGTATTTAGTCACAGTATGTTTACTTGTATTCAACATTTAACAGTAGAATGTAAAACAACAGCATTGTCTGCAAAAATTCTAGGCTAGGGTCGAATAGTAAACTTATGCCAACATTTCTAGCATTTCTACAAGTCTGGAAAACAAAGGAACTAGGCGTTGTTATCGCGAATTCCGTGAAGTTCGATGCTGTACAATGTACCTATAACATTTTACTCTTAACCCTTTGCGGTCTGATGGGCCATAATGTGCAACATTTCTCCACCAGCTGTATAAGTTTACTTATCAAAATTTCCTCTTAGGTCTGATGGGTCACACTGTGGTCCACCTCAATTTCTCCCTCGGCTCTATAACTTTACTAATCAAAATGTCCTCAGGTCTGATGGGCCACACTGGGGCTCACTTGTGTTTTAATAATGTAAACAACTAACCCATTACATCACAGTCGCCTCTGTCTAGGCCGATCGTAGTGGTGTTGTTTGTTACATGGCCCCCACAAGGGTGGGGCTGGTGCAACTCTGGTCACAGGGCCTGGCCCTCCGGGGTGCCCGGGCCTAGCCCTGTTTTAATTTTTTTTTATATTTATTGCAGAATATTTTACAGCGGATCATAGATTAAAAATTCAAATATATAATTATTACAAAGTCAAAGTTTAGAAAAGTAATATTAATTCTGGATTCTAGGATAGTTACTATTTAATTAGGTGCGTACGTGCTAGTTACTGTTGTTTGCATATTAGTATACAACAGCCTGCTCGGGCCCCACGCATTCCCTCTACCTTCCCCTTCCTCCAGGCGCCTACCCGCCCCTACACTTCCTCGGCCAGTTCAGCTTTGACTCTCAGCTTTGTTCTAAAAATAAACACTTTGCATCAGCTTGTCAGTTCGTCTGTTGCATACCCTTCAGACTTTGCTGATCCAGAAGCTCTATTTGAAGAAACTCTTCATATGAAGAATGTATTTGTAACAGCGTTCCAGTCAGAAAAGGACCCGTTGAAGCTTCTAAACTCAATATATGAGAAAAACCTCCAGCCCACTTTCTTGAACCTATGCACAGCTTTTCTGTACAATCCCAGTGACAGTTTCAACGGCTGAGAGTTCTTTTAGTAGGTTGTCGAATTCACTGAAAACTTGGCAACGAAGTACAACTGGCCAAACTCGTCTGAACCATCTGGCAATGTTGGCAATTGAGAATGAATTGGCCAAAACTGTTGACTTTTCAGACATTATTAATGACTTTAGTAAAAAGAAGCTAGGAAAGCTATGATTAAATAGACTATCAAACATCGAAGTAAGCTTTTTGTAATCAGAGTATTAAACACTTCAAAAACATTTTATAATTGTTTAGCTCCTAACTTTGTCATAATCTTATTATTTTGTCAACTTGAATTTTAATCTTGGTCAGTAAGGGAAATCAATCTCAAAATGGAAATGTACTTTCAGTAGGCCTAAAATAAAAGTGAATGATTTAGGCTACGGTACTTTAATTTATGTTTGCAATAATTTTGTCAATAAAGTTTGGTTTTTATATTGAACTGATAGCCTTAATTATTCCTTATTATCAATTATCAGTTTAAATACAATTTGTAAAGGGTTAAACATAGCATATCATGCGAACATATGGGGGGTCCCGATCCTGGTTACAGGGCCCGCAATCGAATGTGGGGGCCATGGTTTGTTAGCCAAATTATTTGTCATTTAGTTGAACATTGTCTTTAATTTCGTAGTGTTTGTTATTTGGTATGCATTTAATATTTATTTTTTTGTAATATTTAAAATAAGTCGTAATAATCATTAGGCCTCCTTTAATAAATCAGATGAAATAAGAGACATTTAATTATGTATATAAATTATGTTTTTCTTCAATTCATTACTGTCTAAATAATAATATTACAAGTTCACGTCTGGTTTTATTTTTTTTAAACCAAAGTTCCTTATACACTGCTAGGAAAAAAACAAATGTAGAGTTGGTGGAGGGCAATGTATGCAACTTGGTAGCAGAGCTGACAGCACTGCAGACATGGGCCCCATCAGACCTGAGAATCATTTGGATTAGTAAACTTAAAGAGCTGACAGAGAAATGGTGGTGGGCCCCAGTGCGGCCCATCAGACATAAGAGGACAATTATTAAAACACCCTACACCCATTAGATGTCAAAGGGTTAAATGTGTTTTTCTAAGTAAATAATGAAGAAGAGCTTAATATATGTAAATATTTTCATGCCCTTCTATTTAGAACTAAATTACAAAACTTTTGTATATTTTAAACAAAATTACAAAATATTTTTACGGTACTTCTTTTTATGTAGGCCTAAAGTTTGATTTTTTGTTCCGTCACTGGAAATTTTGTGTGTTTCCTGAGCTAATCACTTTTTAAATTTTAGATCAATAAATTTGTTAATTAAATATATAAATTCTTCAGACCTTTTTCTACAAAAAAAGCTGTTGAATACTTTTGGGTTGGGATATCATTAATATAAACGCACCAAAGGGGTTTGGCATTGCTGAAAGTTAAGCATTGCTAATTGTTATTATTTCTCCGCTATAGACCTACTAACAGTTCCCCAGCAAGTGTTAATTTACCTATCTTTTTATGTTAGTAAAAAATTTCTAGTGCTTTAATATTATCCATTCTTTCAGATAAAGAGTCACAAAATCTTTCTTGCGATATCTAGCCCTGTGTTCTATGCAATGTTCTATGGAGATATGGCAGAGAAAAGTCCAGTTATAATTAGAGATATTGAACCAGAGGCATTTAATGGCATGTTGGAGTAAGTACTGAATCTGAACAATTTAAGTTTTTCAATATCCAAAACATTTAAAATAAACGTTTGTACATATAATCTGTATGCTCCTAGAATATTTATAAGTTTTCTTTCAAGTTATAAAATCTAATATAATTTTATATTAAAGTAGCTAAAATAATCTTAATTTTGTGTTATCAGTTAGTATCTGAAAATTTTAATCTGAACAGGAAATTTTAAATTGGATTTTAAAGTTTTTAAATCCCATGCAATACTTTACAATGAAGTTGCAAAAAATAAATAAAATATAATTTATTTAAAGTGATTTTAATAACAGCAACACATTGGCAGCGACTTTTTGCAACATAACTTAAGTATAAAAATATTAAAATATGTATGATAAAATTTTAATTTTTGAAAAAAGGATTTCTTACATTTTAAAATCCCTCATGGGTTTGGTACTTATACTTGAAGGTACTTAGCAATTAATTGGAGCTTGGGTAATCAAACAATGACAAGCCAGTTTGATTACTTGTTAGACCCTTCACAAGTTTTATTATTAGATACATAAAATAAATTGAAAGATAAAAAAGTTTACAAATAATACAATTTAAATCTGGGCTACGCTTTAAAACATGGAACAATGAAATTAGACTTAGGCCTATCTGAATCCCAGAGCATACAAATTTAAATACAATAAACAATTTTGAATGGGTATACCTACCTAAAGTTTATCACTGTTCAAACATTAATTTGTCCTCATTAAAACACATAATTTATAAATTAGTTTGTTAAAATGCAGTTATAACAAAACTCGGCCACATGGTACCCAGGCTAGGCTTAATATCAAATTGTAAAACTTGAAGTCAAAGTTATTATTTAAAACATCACTGTTTGTTGTTTAACACAAAGATCATTTGACTTAGATCACTTATGATTGTTATAGCAGCTCTGGGTGTTATAATCTTAGAAATTTTGCAAAAATCCAACACTATTAAAACAGAGCCTATCAGCTCCCATCCACACTCGGCAAAATCTGACAAAGGAGTGCATGTAATAGTAAAATACTTGCCCACACCTACATGGACTGGAACTGTAAGGGTAATACTTCTAGAAGCTTCTTCGTCTTCCTTTCTAAAACTAATGAGGTCAATGATGTGGCGCTTTTGATTGGTCTATCGTTGATCACTTGGTAGACTTATCACGTTGAATTGTTGATAGACTTATAATTCAGTAGTCTATGGCATAGAATGCAATATAGACACTTTAACATATAATGATGTGCACTGCCTTCATGTATTCTTGTCTATATTATAATTTCAAGTCCTTCGTGATTGTATGTTTCACTTTAATTTTATATGTGTTCTTTTACGTATACCCAAATTTGTTTATGATAAATGTAATTCAATTAAACTCTTAAGTATTTATTCTGCTCCTTTCTATTAAATCCTTACTAAGGGTTGAAGGTATATTTTTGTTCAAATTGAAGACGTTACAATTTTAAGGTTAATAGGTCAATAAAAATCACCATAATATGCTCTTTATAAGGACTTCTGTAATGCATCGTAATATTTAGTCGATACACTTTTCTGATCATTTCACTTGTTTACCAAATTGACTTTTAATCATGTTCATGAAGACTTCTAGGGTAGGAGCAGCCTCATATGTTGTTTTCAGAAAGTAAACTGTGGGAAAATGTGAAAAATCATTTTTTACTAACAAGAAACATTTGGCCCCTCCTAGCCATTGAACGTTCATTTCATACAATCTGCATAAGTTAAGTCCAAATTTAATTTATACTATTTTTGAAAATTTCTTTTACATTTTTTAGTAATTTAATAGCTGATGTCAGCTATTTAATTTAGTCTATTTTGATGTCAGGCTTTGACAGAGGCCACTAGCAAGGCTTTATCAGATCGTTTTCTGTGAAATATGGTTTGATATAATTTTCATTCTTGTTTTGTGATTGCTATATGTTAATCATCACTTGCTGTTTTAAATATGTATTGAGTTGCATTTAAATTTTGTCCCATATTTTTGTAATAGAAAAAAAAGAAATGTCATCTTTGGAACATAAAGTTACATTTTTCAATAAAAATTTTCTTGATCAGTGCTACAACACTTATTTAAATACTCATTAATTCTGTAGCATCACCAATCATAAGTAGCATTGTTGAGCTCCTTGTTCATTTTGATTTAGGGTTTCTTTTTCTAGTCGTAAACTTTCAAGTAGAATGCTTAGATTTTCACTTCCACTGACATTATTTGAAGCAGTTAAAACATGATGAACTTAGAGAGTAACCTCATCATATCCCAGTTTTCATTCATTGTTTCTCTTTCATTAGCTAGATCAGTGGTTCTCAAACTTTTTTGTCTGGTGGCACACTGAAATTGTTAAACAAAATTCTCGGCACCCCTGTAATATTTTAACTTTTTACAGTTAAAAAAAGATATGAATAATGAAAAGTACTGTAATTTGAAAAAATACAAGTTTTTAAATCAATTAAGTTTATATCAAGTTATTATAAAGGTATCTGGTAATATGTGAACTTAAATGTGAAGTATGCACTTGATGGTGTTTGCATATTTCTTTGATATTAGGTCGTGTTTTTTTGAAAGACATGCTCATCTCATTCTCAAGGGCCTTTAGTCTTTCTTCTTTGTTTTAATATTTACAAGTGCAGAGAATCCCATTTCACAGAGATACGATGTGGAAAATTGCATTAAAATATATTAAGTGCTTTGAACCCTATATTGGGATATAATTGTTATCCAAAATGAATTTGGAATCATTTTTGAAAGCTTCAATCAACCTTGGGGCATGCAAGTATTTGTCTGTGCATATGATCTGCATTAATTCTTTTTGCAAATATTTTATAAAATTTATTCTTTTTCAGTTCAGGCATTTCTTTTTTTAGTATCATGAAAGAATTTAAAACGCCAATGTTTTGTACAGGCAGTCCCCGTTATACGCCATCCTGCTTTATGCAATTTCTACGCGGTTAAAAAAAAAATGTCCTTGAAAGGTATTTGTAGCTGAGTTGTTTGAAGTGAACAGTTGGTAATATAAATTGTTTGCACGCTGTTTGTGAATTCACTCTCTCCTCAAGTTCAGTGCTCTCAAGCCGCTGCTCCTCCCTACCCCTACTTGCTCTGTCATTGTCTGGGTTTGTTTATTTTTACAACTTAGTCAGTCACCTCGAGTTATCTTTCGCTGTCAGTAGCACTAGGCTGTGTACCTCGTCTATCAAGCATATTATCATTTCCTGTTAGCATTTCATTGTGTGGTGTGACATTACGTTGATTGTTATTGAAAATGTCACAGAAATGCAAGGAACATTCAAATACAACTACTAAAAACGTGTGAGAAATTCTCTTATGCTGGAAGTTTTAAAACATATTTATAAAGGTGCATGTACCTTTTCAACTTAATTCACTCAATTATATGTGTGATATGTGCAGTACCTGTACTATACAAATTTTTCATTTCTGTATTGTTTATACTGATTAAGTTGATAATTTTGTCAATACTTAAAATTAATTTGAAAAACGAAACTGTCATATAATGAAACAAATTCCACTTATTTAATCATTGTAGACTACTAGCAAAACAGCTGTTTTCAGTTGACCTATATTCCAAATCAAGGGCTATCTTGAAGCATTTCAACAAATTTATAACCTAACCGAATAGAAAACAAATATTCTAGACAATATAATTTTAGCAATACCAATAGGCAGAAGTCAGAAATATCTGTGAATGTATATTAATATTTAAATTTCCTATTTGTTATAGTAACCCTTGTACTGTCAGACTACTCAATTTCAGCAGTTATGGGGGCGTGACAATTGAAATAGATCAACTTTGACAACTCTACTTGTAATGAATATTTCACCCACTAAAAATCATCCAATCATAATAAATCAAAAATCGTTGGAAAGGAAATGATGTAAACTTTAACTTATATATTTCAAATGTTTTTCTAAAACATATATTTACGTATGTAATTGTCGTTGTAAAATTGTAGTTTTTCTGTAAACCTGTTGTTGCGCGTGAATCACAATGCAATTATACTCAACTTTCCCACATCTTTAAAGCTCAATTTTAGTACGTCAAAAATTCCTAGGAGAGTTTTATTGATGTTAAACAATTGTCCAATGTGACATTTCTACATATGCCTGAAATAGGTTGAATCAATGTATTACAACCTCTTTTGCAAAATTATTCTCAGCAAATGATCCATCAGGTTGTGTACCTCTAGGTTAAAAGTGTAAAAAGTGTTAGCACATACCATGGCAAATACTTTGATTCCATAATTGGTTTCTAACTTTTTGGGAGTTTTACAAATTGTTCTAATAAATCTCAGATTGATGCGAGTTTGTCTTAGTTCTCTAGTTAAGTCATCAACAAAGTTCGAGTTAAAACTTTTAATCGACACAACATATCTAAAGATGTCTCACCATAGCGATATTAGACCAAAGATTTTCTAAAATGGGATCAGAGCTTTTCATTACATCTGCCATGTAAATTAATCATATGACTTCTTTTTTATTTCTTGGTTGTTGAGCTACACAGCCTAAGCCCAACCTTATATTTCTTCTTACTTCTGTGCTTTGTGTTAGATGTACTGTATATCTCTCCCTTTATTGAGAAAATTTCCTAATAATTTAGGGCACAATAATTTCTGATAATTGGTTGCTAGGGGAGGTTTGGGAGGATAATTGGTAGTATAGCTCAATGCCTTACCAGTTTCATTATTTTTTTCAATTTTTTTCTCTATATCATCTTGTTCTTCATGTTCATCATGTTCTTTTTCTCAACATTTTCCAAATTAGCATAGAACATAATTTATAAAATGTAAATATAAATTTTTCTACAAGTAACACAAAACTACGACACACAATAACAAATAAATAGCACGTTATAAAATAACATGAATAAAAACTGCAAAATACATCAACACAAAAGTTGCACACGGAAGAAAGCTTGGTGTTTTCTAAACATAAATGGTACGCACAGGTTTAACCCCCAGCCCTTGATGAAATCAAGGCTTGTGGGAGAGAGAACTCTGTTACTTCTTCCTAGAAGAAGAGAGGAAAGTTACTAAATGGGTTATGGCCTCCAACTTAAAGTTAAACTTTTCAGCAAACAAATTTGGCCTGGAGTAAACTTCTGTGATATGCACCCGATGAAAGGTTAAAAGAATAGTTAGTTTTAGACTGCTGGTGGTGAATCCTTCGCTTGCAAGTATTTGTTAGGTTTTTGTCTAGTAAAACAAATTAACAAAGGGAAAAATAACATAAAATCCTACAAGTTTCTATGATATTTATTGAATGCTAACACTTTGATCTTTATGCATATTTTTGTCTGTAGAAAATATATTATACTGTTGCAGATATATCTACACTGATTCCGTGGAGTTCAAGTCGTGTAATCATGCTTGTGAAATATTTACAGCTGCAACCAAATACTTACTTCCATTCTTGGAGGGACAGTGCATTGATTACCTCCAGACTCATATTGATGCTGATTCAGCTTGTGAACTTTATGAGTTTGCTAAGTTCCACAACATCAAAGACATAGAAGACACGTGCATTCAGGTAACATATAGCTTTCGTACACAGTTAAACTTTTTTTTTCTTTTGCTGTCAATTTATTGAGAAAGTTGTAATAATGCTAAAAAATGCAGTATATTATGTTTGTTTTTATTTCAGTTGCAACACATTTTAATATTATTTCTATACTAAGGCCTAAGGAATGATGGTTGATTCGTATAGAATGATTAATGGATGATTACAATTTTGAACTTACGCTGAAATGTTCTATTTAAAATAAGACAGTCATTTGATCAGTTTTAAGATTGAGGAAGCGAATGATATTATTTGGTGGGTAATTTTAAAGAGGTATCAAATTTATAATAGGGAGCCTGCAGATCTGATGTGTTGTAATGAATAACTGTAGTTGACTCACCCAAATGGCTTAAGATGGATATTATAATTTGATATTTTTATTTTTGTAATACTGTACTTGCTATTATTTATTAACTTTATTGGTGTAACACATTATTCCTTCTTGCTGCTTAATCTAGTAGATTTATGTGGTATATTTTAAATTGTCTGCCATAAAATAATGAACTGTCTTCAAACAAAGCTAGTAACAAACTCCCACAATTAACTCCCTTCTTCTTCCTCTCTACTCCAACAATGCTTCCTCTTCTCCCTCCTCAACGTTATCAATCATCTTTCCTTTCACATTGTGTTGGCCTACACTTAAGCCTTTATGATTTTTTACAAACATGATGAGATCTTATTACTAATGTTTTACTAAGATCTTATTATTACTTAATAAGATCTAATCTTATTACTAAGATAATGGGATGTGTGTGTTATAATATTATTATGGGTATCAGAGACTGAAGACTTATGAGATGATCCCTGATATGATGTACCAACTGCTTATGAATAAAACAAATTTTGGTATCTTTACAACATTTTAAGCTGTTTGTCTTTGGTAACTTCAATTTTGTTCTCTTGTAAAATATCAAAACCTATAAAAGTGGTTGATTACAAGAAATAGCTTTTGTGTTTGAAAAGTACTATTAATTATGTTAACATTTCTGCATTAGAAAATGTATTGTTTGTACATTTACTATACATTTTGCTAAATAATCATAGAGTTGGATATTTTTGGAGTATCTACATGTATGAGCAAAGAGACCCTCCAATAATTTGTCTTAAACAGAACATATTTACATATTCTCATTTCCAGAGCAGAGAATTCAGGTATAATAAATTTATTGGGTAATTTTGTGAAATTTACTTGTTATACTAGTATTGCAAGGACAACCCTGATTGTGGTGTAATTTTGTTTAACATGACAATGGACTCGGTGCTTATATGATCTTTTCTAACTTGTAAACATCCTTCATTTTGTAATGAAATTATGCTGAAGATGTATAAATTAATTTCTTAAATATTTTATGTGCTAGTGACAGAATTTGTAGTTATATTTTTATTAATTAGAAAGACGAATAACTAAGATTGCTGTCACTTTAAATGTTTTAGAAATTTCAAGAAGATACTGATGAAGTATTGAAAAGTGCAGGATTCTTAGAAGCTGACATTACTACTATTACCACTATATTGGATCAAGAGAAAATGCAAATCTCTTCAGAGTTGGAATTGTTTGATGCTGTTCAGGCATGGTCCAAAGCAGAAACTGAGCGCAGAGGTAACAAATCCCTGTACCATTAAGTTATTTCTATAACATTTATTATCAGTAGCAATTGGTGTTCTTAAATAATAATTGGTATTATAAATAAACTTTAAATTCTCTTTCTCATGACAATGTTAACACTGCGTCGTTTTTGGTGAATGACAAAAAACATTATAACACAGAGAGAAGGGCATTGGTATATTATAATAAATAAGTACACAACTTTCTGTACAATAGACTTTGTTAACTTTTTTGTGGTTACCGAAGGAGCCATTTGGGATGAATGATTCAGATAATTTTCCCTCTTCATTTGTTAAAAACACTTACAATTTAAAAAATTCTTTTTATGCATAAATTTACTTGCAGATTAAATTCAGGCCCAATAACCAAAACAATAAAATGACTCCCCCTCATCAAAAGTTTTAATCAACATTTGTGACAATTTACTCCTGTGACAATTTAAGGTATATTTATAAAACTTTCAAGGATTAATTCATTTGAAATAAACATGTACAAAAGTAGCCTATGAATATGTACCCTATAAAAGAATGAACAATTGTATACACTTTCCAATAGAAATTGTTTTAACTGAAAATAAACAATTCGTTAAGTAAAAGGTGAAGGGATAATCAAATAAAAAAACTCTAAAAAATGTGTAACCTTCTTTTGTTGTTTGTTTGGTTATTTTGTCTAACATACAATTGCACAATTTTATTATTATTACATCAGTTCATTTTGTTGGAAAGGGCAGGAGGCAACTTACATAAATTACACAGTGATGATAGCCGATTGAATTTTGGTGTTTTATTCATGGGAATGGTATTTTGTGTGATTGGTATTAATTTACTTCATGGAAAGTCGTCTGTTAAGAGGTAGTTTACTGTATACAATTTTGGTCTTCAAACAACATGGCTACCAAAAAGGAAATTCAACCACATACCCTCTGGTAGTCAAAAGAATTTACTTATTTAGTTGAAGACATGGTTATGGAAAAAAGCAAGTATATCTCACGACCTTCCTAAGACCTGTTGGTTATTAAGTTGTTCAGTTGTGGTGTGAGAGATCACTCATTAAATTGGCTGACCTCGTGTGTGTCCAACAAGACGATGGGTAAAATCCAAATGGTCTACGGTTCATCAAGGGATCACTAGGATCATTACTATTTCTAATATATAAATGATCCGTCTTCCTAATTCAAGATTACAGTATACATACAAAATCTGCAAGTGCGTCTTTTATTTAAACAAATACTACAAGTAAAGAGTTTGCTGAAAACAATTGGCAGATAAAACAAAACTATTTTATTTTTAACTATTATATGAAAAATAAACAATAGTTTTCCAATTGTTAATTTGGGGAGAAAGTTATTGAAAAAGTATAACCAGCAATGGTTTTTTAGATTTATTACAATCAATAAATAATAAAAGAGTTTTTTTTTTGCGTGAGGAGTGAAAAATGTGTAAGCACATACCCTGTTGGTACCGCTCAACAGGGTTATGTAGGGATGGTCCCTAGCCGACCCACTAAAAAACACACCTCTTTTCCTGCCCTTTATGACTGGCGACAGGATCACCATGCAGCATACTTCATCACCAATCAAGGGTCCGTCTTCAGCTTACCTCAGATGTTCTTCTTTCCTTCTAATGATTAAATTAATAAATCTTTCAATAATCTTCCATTTTTCCTCTTCTTCTATCATCATAACCATCAGACTTGGGATTAACGATTAAAAAATTAAAGATTAAAATTAATCGTTAAAGATATGGGTAGCTTTTTAACTTAATCATTAGTTTTAAAACAGATTAACTTTTAACTCTTAATCGTTAAAATATTGGTTAATGATTAAAACTAACGTCAATTAATTTGGCGGATGGCCGGAAAGATTTGTCACCATGTCTTACTGTAACGATCGACACCAAACATATTCAGGTTATAATCACTTTGTTCGGATAATTCAATTATTAATTAATTCAGTGTACTCGCCTTCTGTGACTGGCCGGCGGGTGGCGGCCAGGTGCATGGCTGACTCAACTGTGGCCGCTGTTCCGTTGAGCAAACAAACTCCCTGAAATCTACAACTTGGCTGTCTATGCAAGTCAAAAACTTTAAATTCGGGAATTCTACTTATTTATTTCCGTTATACTACATCAAAAACAGTTGTTTTCTATACCTGTTCATAGGCACGTAAATTCTTATTTTCCGTGCACTACGCTGTAAATTTACCGTGCACCAACTGATTTTATAAATAAGAAAACACGAATCAGTTTTATGTAAACATCTTATTGATTTTGTCAATAAAAATATAACAGAAAAATCAAACAAGTTTTAATTGTTTTTTTTTATAAATAGATGTTTTTGATTAATAGTATGTTACTTTTTCATTGTAGTATAATGAAAAATATCGTACGTAACTTGACTAGTAAGTTCTTCCGTGCTTGCATTAAACTCCCCCACACGGCTGCGCCTGGCGCGGGAACTATCATGCTCGCACGGAAAAACCCTATGCAAGGATCGGTCGAGAATCGCTTGCTCTGCGCCACGATCTGGCAACACTTCCAGATCATGGCCGTTCCTCGCTTTGCCAGTCCCATGTCTGGCAACAGCGCAAAAATTCTCATCCGCCTCATTTTGTGCTCCCGACTAAGTAATTCTTGCTTTCATTATATTTTTAATTTGAATGATTGTTATGTTATGTTACTCTAACTGTGATTTTATTATTATATATCAGACTGATTTGTCATTACCTATGTTTTAAAAAAAATATTTTTGAGTGTTATTTTGACTGGAAACCTTACGTCCTGCCGTATTTTAACTTTTAATTTTAATCAGTTAATTTTTTCAGACATTAACTTCAACTTTAATCAGTTATTTTTTTCTGGCATTAACTTTAATCAGTTAAATATTTTGGTTAACTTTCCCAAGTCTGAAACCACCAGGCTTTCTGGTGAGATCGTTGACCCAAGCTGTGTTTTCAGAACTTCTCTCTCTGTCTTCCATCGTATACATTGAAAGATAGCGTGCTCTGCGCTGTCTTCCGCCTCACAATCCAGACAGCGGGCCTCTTAATAAAGAGTTTTAGTTTTAATGTTAATGTTGATTACATACGTTTTCACATATATATTTTTTTAAAGAGTCAAACTTGAAATAAGTAAATATGTCAAGTAAATAAAAAATGATATAGAAGGTTTATCTTAATCTTACAGATATGTATAGTATGAGCAAGGCTATAACTGCCAAGGGTTTTTGGCTCTAAAAAAAAGTGAAAAAAATATAGTATGTTCAAGACATAATATATGTCCTTATAATGGTATTAAATAGGCCTACATTAGATATTCAGCATTTAATACTCTATAGTATATTATCTAAAAAGACTAATTGATTGATTAGAGCACAACCGCGGTGAAATGCAATAATGTATACCTACTAATTTTTACAAGCAGTAAAAACTTTTTGAAAATTATATTTGCGAAACAAATTTAGCACAAACTTAAATTTTGCTTAAATTTGTCTTGCTTGATTTAATGTTTGAACTTGATTGTTTGAACCTCAAACTTTTTAAAGTAAATTCTAGATTTATTATGATACCAAACTGCAACATGATATAAATTTTGTTTAAATTGATAATGCAAGATTTTTTTACGTCTTAGATAGTCTCCACATCCCCTTTAGCTGTATCTGGTTGGTCAAAAGATTCTTAATGCTCATTTATGTTTACATTTTCATTTCCTTTATACTTATCATACCATTCAATGGTGGAAGGATATAGTCTTAACATACGAGGGTCGTCCAGAAAGTAAAGAACGTTTTAACATGGTTAAATAAAAACAAAAGATATCAACACCAAACTTTAATAACACAGCCACAGTACCTTATTCTACTTTTCTACGTAATCCCCATTGTTGTCGAGACACTTGTTGTAACGTGGGACCAGTTTCTCTATTCCAATGTTATACTCATCAGCCGCGAAAGAAATGAGCCATATTATCACTGCTTCTTTAAGTTCATCGTCATTTCCAAACTGTTTTCCACCCAAAAATTGCTTCAACTTTGGAAACAGATGAAAATCACTATGTGCTAGGTCAGGGCTGTAGGGAGGATGACTAAAGATTTCCCACTTCAGACTTTGGAGTTCTTGCCGCGTTCGTGCTGAGGCATAAGGCCGGGCATTGTCATGAATGAAAAAATCTTTAGCCGACAGCATTCCACGCCTCTTGTTTTGGATGGCACGACGAAGTCGTTGAAGAGTCTCACAGTAGGATTCTGAGTTTATTGTTGCACCTCGTGGCATGAAATCCACATGGATTAATCCCTTTCGGTCCCAAAAAACAGTTGCCATGACTTTGCGAGTCTGCAACAATGGTTTTTCCTTTTTGGGTTTTGAGGGCGAATTTGTGTGATGCCACTCCATTGACTGACGCTTGCTTTCTGGAGCCTTATACGAAACCCATGTTTCATCTACCGTAACAATACGATCAAGAAATTGGTCTCCATCTTTGTCATATTGAGTCAAAAATTCAAGGGCTACCCCCATGCGTTTCGCCTTATGGTTGTTTGTCAAAATCTTAGGCACCCACCGAGTACACACTTTCTTGTAACCAAGATAATCTATAACTACCTCATGTAGGAGTGATCGTGAAATTTGTGGAAAAGAGTCATGTAAAGTCGTCAAAGTGAAACGTTGATTTTCCTGAATTGTTTCTTCAACTTTTTGCTTCAGTTCATCCGTGACTAGTGATGACCTCCTGCTCTGATCTTCATCATGCACGTTAGTTCTTCCTTGGTTAAACATGATACACCACTTTCTTACTGATGACTCATTCATTGCATCTTCACTATAGACAGCTTTAATTTGCCTATAAATTTCAATGGGCTTAACTTTTTGAGCATTCAAAAAGCGGATTACACTCCGTACTTCACATTTGGCAGGATTTTCGATTAGCACCGCCATTTTAAAACGCTGCGAAAACACGTAGCGTGACCACACAGCAACGAGACTCACCTCACACTGAAAAGAAAGGAAGGGGCAAGCGGCCGCACACGTAATCGTAGTAGTGGGGATCTGCGTCGTCGCGATGCGCATTCGTTCTTTACTTTCTGGACGACCCTCGTATGTTGCATTGAAATCAATCACAATAATAAAAAAATCACTTAAAGTTTTTACATAGTTCTATCTAAAACTAACTACCTTAAAATAAAATCATTTCAAATGGTCCTTTAAATGTTTTAAAAATTAAAGGATTGAATGTCAGAGGTATTTAAAGCAATAATGGTTTCAGAAAAGAAGATTTTCAATCAACTTCAAATTTGCAAATAATGGAAAAAGGTTGGGACTTAAGAGGGTTCTGTACCTGAATGGAATATCTTGTTTTATGACACAATAGTACTGCTTTTAGCGTCCCGACTAGGAGTAGTTCGTAGATAAGTCATTAGGGGTGAAGCACAAGGCATTACCCAAGGCCAGTGTGCCTTGCATTACCCTCCCACCGCTGAATTTTGTTAACAGTTTTATTACAAGTTACAAGCTTTTCATTTCATTTCTTTTGTGCAAACACGCATCGCATAGCTGCCAGGCCGGTGCGGTGTTCCCAATTAGTTGAGCTGTTGCATTAGGTTTACTCTCTGAACTTAGACTTATAAAAGTTAATAACTCACGAGAATATTGTTTTAAATGATAAGAATAAAAATATATGCATTTAGACAATCAAACAAAAGCCTATATTTTTATTGGTAATTACCGTTGTTATGAGTGAAAATTCGATGTAAAGTATAGAAACGTATTTTTTATGTAGTGTAGAAAAAAATCTAGATACAATTAAATTATGTATACAATTTTAAGTTTGTACCCAATAAGAATAACATCTTCTATATATTATTTGTTTAGCAAACCTTTAATACATTTCATTAATTTATTGTCGGCATTATTTACTAAATATAAAAAATATACTATAATAAGATCATTATATATTCTCTTTTTAATAATGCCCCACTAGT
>JAGFPH010000159.1:357707-408300 GCA_018207615.1 Philaenus spumarius | reverse complement strand
GGGGGGGTTGACAGGTCTAGGAGCTTTCCAACGAGCGCCGCATTTCTGTGTCACCCCCTTCGACCACCTGTACTTGTAGTATTTACTTCTGATCCTCTATCGCGTGAATTGACACGATCAGTGACATCGAAAAACATTCCTGAAATAGGACCCATATGCTTGTATTTAAAACCTTCCTTATAGATAATCGCAACGATATATAGTTTATAATATTACAGTAACGTTTTTTCAATAGCCGTTGTCGGATTTGTAATACTAGAACTAAAAAGATGATAAAAATATAACAAATTATTTCCAAAAATATTCTTAAACAAAATACCTACCAAATCTTTTATTTGGTATTTTACCAGGTGCTATCATTAATACAGATCCATGTTACCACACCACTTTTTGTTAAATTTTGTTTCTATAACAGTACTCGTCAAATACTAAGCACGGATTCCCCTTCACAGTTTCCACAAGTTCCATAATTCCTTACGTAATTAACAATCTACTAACGAATTAACCTAGAAATATAAACTAACACCAACTAAAATAATCATTAAATCGGATAACTTGTCCGCACAATGTCAAGGGGAGAATGGCTTACTGTTACCACAATGTTAATGAGAATGTTAATTCCCACAATGGCCTACTGTTACCTAAATTTGGGGAGAATAAATTCTTGGTATGTAGTGGGGGAGGTAAACCACAAACCAGAGGTAAACAATGGCACCCGTGAAAAGAAAAGTTGACATACCAGCGTGGAAAAACCAGTCCTTAACCATACCTACGCAAGCAACACAAATTTTGAAACCAAAATCATTAAGTTATCCACTTTAAATCATATTTGACGACCATAGCAAAAACATTGTGATGGCCTATGTTCATAATACCCAAGAGGCGAATTTGTTATTTAACTGATTTAACAATAATTGAATTGCTGCATAACATTAATTTAACCCGTAGTACAATGTGGGTTTTGCCAGCATATTAAATAGCTTATACACATTTGCTTAAAAATAATAATGCATAGCATTGCTTAAATGCATGCTTAAAATATTTGTTTTAATCCATTAGTTGTAACATTTTAGCCAATCAGCTGGCGTAAACAATGAACCTTTTCGCATTTTTTCCATCCACTACCAGAATATTAAGAGTACAAATTTGATGTCTTTTTTGAACTGGCGTCCGCGGGCCTTTCTTTGGATCCCTGTCGCGAAATTACTTTTGGCAAACCATGTGCGATGATTCGTGACAGGCACGCCTTGATTTTGAGGTGCCATTGACTAAAAGTGGGCACGCAATCCCGGCTGTCGCTAACAACGAACCTTTTTGCACTTTTTATTCCACTAATAGAACACTTAGAGTTAAAGTTGATGTTTTCTTTTATGATGGATGTATAAACTAATCAAGTTATATTTAGACATATTAAATCCGCTTTTGAGGGATACTCATGCTTATATTACGTTTAATTTAGGGTTTTATAACATTTGTAGCTGATTTGAGGGGATACATATTCAGGTCAGAAGTAAATACTACAAATAGTATAGGTGATCGAAGGGAGTGACACAGAAATGCGGCGCTTGTTGGAAAGCTCCTAGACCTGTCAACCCCTCTCTGACCCTCGTCATCCCGAGAGTGGGCGCTTGATGGACATGGCGCTCGTTGGACAGGGCGCTCGTAGGAGGACACCCGCCATGCACTGTCTCCCTTTGTCAGGAAGATTATGTCAACTGGCTGCACTTAACATTTATAAAACTTATATAATTTTAAAGATTGCAAAATACCTTACAATTTTTATTTGAAATTTTTTTTATAACTTGTCTCATATCAATAAAAAATAGGTAAACATGTATTTATTGTAATAGAAAAGATAAAATGTTAACATTAAATTTAAAAATACACGGAAAATAATTATTTATAGCTTAAACGCTATGAACATTTTTGATAGAGAATATTTTAAGGTTTACAATAACGAAATAAATATGACTCTGTCGCTGTTTTTCTCTTAGATATTGACAAAATAAACTAAATAAAAAAGTCTTTCAAAAGTGAATTTTAAAGGAGTAAGGGGATAGCAAGAGGGGGAGGGGTGGGGAATTTTCAGAAAATATTCCTTAAATAATCAACTAACATCCATGAAAAATCAGCTTTTCACTAATTAGTTCCGACAGAAAACATTTATTGAGTGGGCTAATAGTCGCCCGCCCGTCAGTCGGCCGCCCGTAATCGCAGCCAAAAATTGCTGATTCCCCCCTCTACTGCGCCAGCACGCATGAAAATATACAAACCTTTACATCATTAAATTAAATAATCTACTACTTTTATTCGTGGTTTTTTCCTGTAATGTGACATCCAAAAAGTCTATTTGCAAAAATACATAGTTTTAGGGTAAAAAAATTGTTTTTCCGGGCATTTACATTTATTTATTAAAAAAACTATTAGGTTTACCGTAAAAATAAAGAGGACCATTATTGTAGCCTATGTTATAACGAACACAACAAAAAAACATTCAAATTGATCCGATTATTAGTCTAGTACCGTAGATTTAGGGGTTTCCGCAGTTATTGACATTTTCATTCTTTGAGGGGGGTAGGGGAAAGGCTCCAGGGGGATTTTTGGGGACTTTTGTAAAAATTATCCTCTGGTAGTGGTTTTTATCGATGGGGAAAAATTCAGCTTTATCCAAATTTTTTCCGAGTTTCATGTTTTTGGGTCTCCCTTGACTGGGCTATTATACTATTATAATGAACACCAGATTCATTCATTTTACATCACAGTAAACTTTTTGTTGTTTACAAAATTTGTGTTAAAATAAATAAATGTTTCTCTCTTTTTAAACAGATGTGTTATGTTATTAGTTCCGTAGTTTTTTGTTCGTTGTTTTTGTTCTATGTAACCTAGTTTAGATTTCCTAAAATAGGCAATTTTATCACTAGAAATATCAGTGTAGCCGGTCCTAGAACTGCTAGGCCTACGAGTTTTGTAACAGATAGCGATCATGAGAAAAATACCAATACAAATCGAACGGAAAATAAATCCAAATCAGCAATCAGTATTTTTAGGGATAGAAAAAAATATTTCAATTAGCCTAATTTCACGTTTTTAGTAGCCTAATAACATACTAAGTAGGCCTAGCCATACAGTAGTGATATAATATTTATGAATTCTGAGATAAGTGCTAAATTCAGAGGAAAAAATTGATTTACTAAATATAACATAATCACTTGCTTCGAGTTTTCGTTCACTACCCAACCAGACTCAGATGAAATATTTCTCTACCCGACCAAACTCGGGTAAAATATTTCACTACCCGACCCGAGTGAAAAATTTCACTACCCAACCCGAACCAAAAAATCACTACCCGCAGACCCCTAAGTTTCAACAAATTCTATAAAAGTATTTTTACAAAACCAAATAAAACAATATAAACATACTAGCTGACCCGTACGGCGTTGCCCGTGGTGGTTGGTATTTTCAGTATTTTTAACGTAATTGTATTCTTTTTAAGTGTTCAGTCAGTGAGTGGTATTTGGCTTTTATATATATAGATCTTAAATAATAAAAGCACTATTGTCATAATAATAAAAGATCTGAAATTATGATTTTAGTAACTTTGATCCCCCCAAACCCCTCCTAAAAATTTCGGAATTTTTCATACCCTTTCCTCTATGGCCATAGAGGAAGCTACATACCAAATTTCATTCCAATCCGTTCATTAGTTTTGAAGAAATCGTGATTTAATAACTTTGATCCCCCCCAAACCCCCCTAAAATTTCGAATTTTTTCAAACTCTTTCTTAGTAAGCACCTATGGCCCTAGAGGAAGCTACACACCAAAATTCATTCCAATCCGTTCGGTAGTTTTGAAGAAATCGGTTTTTAATAATTTTGATCCCCCAAACCCCCTAAAATTTTGAATTTTTTAAAACCCTTTTTTAGTAAACACTTATTGCCCTAGAGGAAGCTACATACCAAATTTAATTCCAATCCGTTCGGTAGTTTTGAAGAAATCGTGATTTAATAACTTTGATCCCCCCAAACCCCCCTAAAATTTTGAATTTTTTAAAACCCTTTTTTAGTAAACACTTATCCTAGAGGAAGCTACATACCAAATTTCATTCCAATCCGTTTGGTAGTTTTGAATAAATCGTTTTTTAATCATTTTGATCCCCCCAAACCCCCCTAAAATTTCGAATTTTTTAAAACCCTTTTTTAGTAAACACTTATGGCCCTAGAGTAAGCTACATACCAAATTTAATTTCAATCCGTTCGGTAGTTTTTGAGAAATCGTGATGAGTGAGTGAGTGGTATTTCGCTTTTATATATTTAGATTATAGGCCTATTATTATCAAACTCGGAGTGCGGTTGAAAGAAGGGTAGCTTCACTCACACGCACGCGTTGAAGACTGGAATAAACTTCTGCAATAACATTGAACCCGTTTTCGAGTTGAGATAATAAGGCAAGTGACGAAACAAAACATCATCGAATAATTGAAAGTAGATGCGCAAGAAGAAAGAAACTCTTCTGCGCATCGGCACAACACTACTGCACTCTATTTGAAACACGGTGAACTCCTTGCACATCGCTATCGTGATTGATAATGTAAGGTACTGGAAAATCAGTTTTTTTAAATACATTTTTAATGAAAAGTACTTTTTTATCTCTGCCGAAACATTATTAAAGAAACGTACTTTAAAACTGTATAATTTTCTACAATATCGATAGTCATAGTGAACTTTTATTTCTAATCAAACATCAGTAAAATTTAGCCTTCCTCTTATGGAAAACTTATTTCTTTCTTTTAATAATAAAAAATTCATTTATAGAAATAATTATTTTTAAAGAGGTTTATAAGCTATGAAATATGTAATTATATGATTTGATAGTGAAGTTTTACTTTATTTAAGGTGTTATTCATCATATAACGCCGATTTAAACTATGTTCCTATGTTAAAAGCCAACCCCAAGCGGCTGGCTGGCTGGCTGAGTGCAGTGCCCTCTTAAATAAGACATACACTTTTGTTGATATATTATGTACTGCATTTATAAAATTACTCACTTCCACTACAGTAAAAGTATTTTGCTATTAAGTGTTTTTAAATGTTTAAGTAAGACAATTTTAGAATAAAAACATAAAATACTTTCTTATCAGTTGACAAAAATATTCAGTAGTTTTTCCTAAATGTTTATTTTTTATTTCTTTGGCTTACGTTCCTACTTTATGTGTTCAATAAATTGTTGTGTTTCTATAATCTTAATTTGAATGTATACCATATTTTACACCATATTTTGAGGTTATATTATTATCATTTAATTCAAACATCGGCAATCCCAAATTAGTCTGGATAAAAAGAGTTCAACATAAATCACTGCTTAAAATATGTTGCTTAAAATATATGCTGTAAAGTATATTGTCTAATTTCATGTTAAATAAGTATATATATATTACTTTATATTTTATTATTAATAGTTACATAAAATGTTTAAATAATAATTATATTTTTGATATGTTTATTTAGGTTCTTCTGATGAAGCCCATACTGGAGTTAGTGACATCATTAGTAAAATCAGATTCCTAAATCTAACAGCTGAAGAATTTACAGGAGGACCTGCTTTATCTGATCTACTTACTTCGGAAGAAAAATTAGCCGTAGCAATGAACATCACTAAACCAGGAGTAATTACATTACCACCACGAATAAATTCATTTGTTGGGCCAAGAAGAGTTGTTCTTGAAGAACCATTAGAAATAGAATGGAGATTAGTCAGACAGTGTTCTGATTCTATAACATATCCGGTTACAAAATGGGTAAATCCATTCCCTAAAAAAGGTCTAGTTGTGAGTAGGAATATAAAATTGATGGGACTTAAGGTAAGTACTATTTTTTGTACTTCTTGTTAAGTTAAGTTAGCAATTAATAAGTGAGTAAATACATATTCATTATTATGATTTTAGATTTCATCTCAGAAGAAGCATGACTGCAGTTCAACCTATAACGAAAATGTAACAATTATTTTAAAAAAAGATTGGGCCCTGAAATTTACAGGTGCCAAGTTACAATCAGAAGTTGAATACAACAGCTCATATGAGGTTATGTTTTATAAGCCAATAGTTTTAGAAGCTACTAAAAAATATTGGGTAATAGTACAGTTTGATAAAAGTGGAGAGTATCAGTTCTTCAGGGATTTAAAAAATGTTTACGAAACTCATTCGATGAAGGTAGAGTTAACTCCAGAATTTTCTACAATCACAGAGTTTATTTTTAATGAGAAACCTTAATTTAAGATTTAGGTACATTAAAATTAAAACTATTTGTGACTGCTATTGTGATATGGAGTAAATTTGGCTGTATATTATGTATTAATAAATAAGAAAATCTTTATACTATTTTAAAATTATGTTTACAAAATGAATTATTATCAATTTCCTGTGAACATTATTTGCATATTTTTCTTCCATTATCAAAATTGTCCAAAAGCTGCAGACTTTCTTAATTTAGACAACTATAAACCAAAGTGTAGCCTATACAACATTTTTTGTCTCATAAATAAACAATTTGCTACACAGTATTTCCACTACTTGATCAGTTTCTTTTGAAAGTAAAGAAATTTCAATGTCTTATAAGCAGAACTCAAAATAAGCTGCATAATTTTAAACGCCTTCTAGTATTCATTTTGTAATTTATTTCAATTCTTGTGTGCTATCACTCTAGTGGTCACAATTTTTAACTGTTTTTTTTTAATACACAATTTATACCTATTAAAATGTCAAAGAAATAAATATAAAATATTATCTGTTTTAAATATATCCCTGTCAAAACTTTGTATCTATTCTTGTGACTGTAACCTAAAACTTGTAGCTTTAAAATCATAATCTATTTAATGTCCCCATGTGTATGGTCTATAACAAAAATTTTAGATTTTAATTTTTTATCGTTTAGTCTAAATAGTAGAGAAAATCTAAAATAAAATCTCTGTAACTGTATAATATGTAGATTTTAGCTAAATTCTAATAAATGGGAGTTGTATAATTTTAATTTATGGTAGTACATCATCATTTGAAAATCATCATAAATAGTTGACCAAGGGTCAGAGGTACACTTGTAATTTTTTCAGTGCCCAAACTGTTGCCTTCAGGAGGGGGGGAGTGATTGGAACACCCCCATCAAAGCCGGGGTCCTCGAGAAATGTTTGATATTTTCTTTTTCAAAAGACACTATTTCAATGATTTTTGGTAAATTTAAAAGTGCAGATAATTTATTAACTGCCCAAAGGCAGCTAACTGCTATGTAATTATTTATTGTTACATCTAAGAAAACACGAGTAAAATTCACATATTTATTGATGGAACATTTGAACACATTAAGTTGCTTCATCTTCAAGAGTGTGGTTGATTTCTCTTGTCTTGTTCAGGTTGTCATCAAAATTTACCTCATCGACATTTATTGTGAATGTTATTATAAAACCATAAAGTAAGACATAGGGCAGACATTGAGTAAAATAACTTCAAAAAAACAGGTTCCGGTGCATTCAGGCGCGATTGCACCCCTGCCAAGTGAAGGATTTATCAGACATTCAATCCATATTTATACGAAGGATGATTTTTAAATAATAATGAGATTATTTTTAGACAATATATATATATTTCCTTTTACCTAAATAATTAACTAATGTATTCAATTGGAACTTCACAAAGATCAAAAAAATTGCAAAGTAGTTTTTGAATGAAAACATCAATTGATAGTGCCACCTAAAATGGTTTCTAAAACTAAATAAATTGATGAGTATGTGAGTTCATGTTTAGCTTTAACGTAAATTGGGGTTTAAATTCCTTTTTAGCATTTAAAAGAACATTAGTGGATTGAACAAACATTATTCACACTGTTTAAGAAAAATATAAACTTTCTCATCAGACCATAAAAATAATAAAATAAGAATACCGGTATTAACAGATCCATTAAACATCTTTTTTTAAACATTAGCTGAAACATATGTGACAACATATTTAATAGTGTTAGTCCCAAATTTATTTAATAAACTGTCCCTCCTGTTCACATGCAGTCTTGACATTTATAGTGCGACTTCTTTTTTCATTTAAAGTTGAATTGAGAAGAAACAACTGCACATTTCTTACTTTATAATATAATACAATGATAGCCTAGTGTATCATCAAAATCTATTGTTATTGGGTTGCTCTTCTTTCCACTTATATTATAACTTCTTTTAATTTCAAATGGCCAGCCTACATTTCTTTTGTTTAAAAAATAAAATTTTGTCTGTGCTTTTTAATGTTAATGTGCTGTATCATCAGATTTGATTTAATAAATTTGGCCTAGTGAATCGGGAAAAATAAAATGATTTAAATAAACTTACTATAGATTTAAAATTTCTAGAATCACAGTAAATTGTTGATTGGGGAGGGTAACATTCTCTTTTGTTTAGGTTGCTGTTTTATTTAGATGATCTAGTTTTTTAGTCAGTTTATAAACAAAAACGGATTTTAAACTGTGCCAAATTTTTAATTGAATGAGATATGTTATATTTTTTAGGGATTGAAGGTTGGATATTTTTGTATAGTAATAATAATAATCATGAAAAGAATTATGACAGCTTAGTCGGTAAGACATTATTTCAATGCATTGTTGTTTGGACTGCTTGGTTCAAACTTAGCTATGGACATTGGATTTTCCTTGTGTCTACTCCCCACCTTTCTGTAGTCAGTCATATAGGCACAAAATGAGGACGTTAATTACCAAAAATAATAATATCAAAGGAAAATTTGTTTTAATTTTTTTGGCAAACATATTGTTATATATTTTATAGTTATATTGATAATTTCATACTTTTCAGAATTTGTTTGTCTTCCATTTGTTTGTTTGAAAATTGGTCTCACTAACCATAATTAAAATTGGTTTAGTCTTTTATTTGATAAGTACATATTATTAAATGCCCTAAATTTGTATGTAGCTAAGTGTCTCTCACTTTTCTCAGTAAAGTTTACAATTCTTAAAGGGTTTCATGGCTGTGTTGGAATTGTCCTAGCAATTTCTTAGTGTTAACATAGATCTCAGTAAGTCATTTACTCACATTAGAATAATATTGTATATCATCATAAATTGTATATATTAGTGTTTATATTATTATCTAATTGCACCTCAAATTTTCCTCTCAAAATTAAATTAAAGACTGGTTTAACAGAGTAAAATCCCTCAGTTTTATGTAAGTTTTTGGTAATTCATTCTTCTTCTTAAGTGGTTTTTCACCTATAAACAAACAAAAAATTCTTCTTTAGTGTATGAGATGTGTTCAATAATGTTCGGCAACTACAACTTAATTTTTTTTAAATTTCTTTGTAAATAATATTAACGAGTTGACTTATCACTAGTAGAAAGATTTCTGAGTGTAGCCTGTTATTTTCACATGGCTTATAACTGTGTAAACAAGTTGTTTTTGCTAAATTCTCACCTCTCAGATTTTCAAGCTTGACCCTTTTAATGACATTTCAAGTTTGTTTGGTATAACTACAAGACAACACACCTGGAATGGTGTGGTTAATGTTCTAAATGTTAATGATGTTAATGGTCTAAATGCCATCTTTGATTAAAAATCATGTTTCAGATACAAAGAATAGGCAGGTGCCAGTAATATTATTTCCACACAACAATTGCATAAAGGAAACTACATTTACATAACAAATATCATAATGAATTTACTTCTTGTTTTATATTGAAACAAAGTTGTACAGCACCCTGTATAGTCCCCATGTGGTTAGCAATGATTCAGAATCAAGAACTTGATTTAAGCTAGCCTGCAGCTATTGGCTTTTGCTCTTAAAATATAGAAATAGTTATTATTACCTGGGAGTCTTTCATATTAATTGTATTTGCTTGTGCATAAACACCAAAAAGCTTCGTTACCATTATGATACTGCTTACTTAAAAGAACACAAATATTGTAGCTCGAGTGGCCCGCATGACTAAAGCCGGACTATAATTAAATCTAAAGAGCCTTTATTTCAACAAAAAAAATCTGATAAATTTACTCAGTTCATCATCTACAGTAAAGAGCTCCAAGTCCCTTGAAAGAGCCAATCAGCACTTTTTTCTTTGATATAGAAATTGTTTGAATTTTTTGCAGTTTAGTACATATGTTAAGTTCAGTTTTCAGATTATTTTTATTGTTTGTGTGATGTTAGGTATTTATTACCAAGGAGGAAATTAACAAATTGAGAATAAATAAACACAATGTATGGTTGTCAAGAATACTTGCTTTGCCTTTTAATTATTTCAAAAGTTATAGGGCTGGACAATTCTTGAACAAAATTTGTATCTTAAAACTACTTGATATTGAAAATTTTACACAACAAATATATTTAAGCATTTTTAGTAAAGTTAAACAAGTTATTAAATTATACATTCCTTTTAAATAAGTTAACTGTCAAGTTATTTGCTATACCATTAAATCTGCATTGTAGAAAGTTTTTGATATGGTTACTTAAATGGAAAGTTATAGCTGTCAAGCAAATATTTGTTGCATTTTAGTTTGTAAATCAAACAATTGAGCCTCACTACTTTTTAGGAAAATCAGAAATATTTATCAACTTTCTGTTTATAATATTTCTAGTTCTTGGGGGAGAAACATAATAAACCAAACACTATTACCATTAAACCATAGTAAATCCAAATCCACTATAAAACTACTCCAACAGGATAATATATCAGTGAATAATTCATCAGTGTCAGTAGAAAATCTTACATAAACTTTTGACTTGGTAACAAATTAATTGGTGTGCATTTTACAAATGAGGAGTCATTGAAATGTCTTCTGAAATCGGCCAATTATGATTAAATCTTGTTTATTTTATTATAGTAGTTTCTTTATTTTACAAATTAAATTATTAATAATCAAACACCAGCAGTTACAACTAGGAACATAATTATAGTTTCGTTTTGTATTTTGAACAACTCTTTCTAATAAGCAGGTTCATTTTGTGAGGTTAGCATTATTTCTCATTAATATTCATACTATGAATTTACTTATAAACTCAGATAAACTAATAAAAAAATATTATATATTTACATAATAGTTTACATATTGTATTCGATATTTATTTTTTTTAAATAGATCACATGTAATATTTTTTAATTTATATTTATAAATAAAGTTGCAACTAGATGCTTGAGAGCTGCATGTTTGTTATTGTTAATTAAGTATGTATTTGTGGTTTTTATTCAATTACCCTTATTTCTTCTTCCTTATACACACCACCTGTTAACATTAAATTAAAATTATTATTACAAAATTAGATGAGAGAGAAAGCTTGTAAACTACATTATCTTAATTTATGAACAAAAAGTTATTATAAATGGACGAATGGAAAGAAAAGCTATAACACAACTGTTAGTAAAAGTTGTTCATATTTATCTACATTAATTAGTCGTGGCTCTAAGGACTTTTTTTATGGATATGTGTTAATAGGTAGAATCACACGTCCATTAAATTTTTTTTAATAATTAGCGTTATTTAAAAAAATACGTATAAATAAATTGTTATGGCCGATTAAAATTTTTCAAGCGGATTCTGAACGTAGATATCTTGAGCTTCAAAATGTATATTTTAGACTCCGAACTATGACTCGTGCTTTTAGGGTTGAGGTCAGGATCACTTCTCAGCATTTTTAGCGAAATCTGAAATATACGTTTTGAAGCACATGTTGTCTACTTTCAGAGTCCATTTGACAAAATTTAATTCTGCTATAACAATTCATTTAGATGTATCTTTTAAATTAACACTCCAACTTGTTTAAATAGTTACTATGCAAAATAAATATATCTGACAGTTAATGGCATGTAGATTAACTATCTTGTGCATAGTTAATCTACATGCCATTAACTGTCATTTTTCACAATTCCATAGCTTCAACTATTAAAATGTCAAAATTAAAAATTTAGGAAATAATAAATTTTTCCTGTTTTTTTCAGTCAAAAATGCATTGATTTACAAAGTCTCGTTTAAAAAATGTACTACAACTTAGTCATTGAAAGTATAGCATCTCGTCCAATGATTTTCAAAATATGAGCGAAAAACCAAAAAAAGACCATTCTTTTACGGTTTTTTTTTTGTTTGTTAAAAAAAATCATTGTTTCTGAAGGTGGTATTTTCATCTACAAACTATTCCTTAAGTCTTAATGCAATCAACCAATCCAATCGACTGTCAAACCTGCTGTTAAATTTTTTAATAAAAACTGCCTTATTTTTGCTCTAATGACTGGTTTATTTCTTGTTCCACTCTATTTGATGTAGCACTAGATGAAACTAACAAAATATGAAGTTAGTTTAGGTATGATTGCAAACAACAATCTTCTGCCAGGTGTATCCAACATCGAAATACCCCTTAAATAGTCCTGGTCCTGATCATAAAGATCAAGTGCTGGAAACAAGAGACTGTCAGAAATGGTGTAGATAACTTTTTGGTGCTTTTATATCATCGACACCTTAGCTAGGACATAAAACAAGAGGGAATTTTCTTTGGTTCTAATTTGTTAGTTACATAGGTCTTGGAGGACTTTTACAGATTAAGGACAGTGGCACCTGCTTTTATCGGCTAATTTTTTTTTAAACTTTGAATCTAGTCCTGGATATTATTAGCCATTGACAACCAATCATGAATTCTCAACCGCAAACAGAAACTTAATAAGGCACCTGAATAAAAGTGTCCAATTTAAGTAGGTAGTAGAACTTACGTGAGACCTAATTAATAATGTTTTTCTTCCATGGAAGAAGATTTTGCTCCCTCCTCCCCAATTTCCTATATACTTCCACACTCTCACTTGTACTGCATCTCATATCTTTATATTTTATCACTTGATTACCTTTTTCCACTTTAAAAAATAAAGTACTGAAATTACAATAGTTTTAATTTTGGACAAAGTAAATGGAAACATTAAATTTTTAACAAGCACATATACTATATGCCCTCCAAATAGTTTTAGAGAACTCTCTTAACATTGTTGAAGATCTTCGAACATACTGGTTAAAAGGGTTTGTTGTATGCTTCTAACCAACCTAGTTATTTCTTCATGAAGCTCTGCAATGATAGTTGATGGCTCGTACCAGATGATGCTTTCCTTCATCATTCCCCACACATAAGCGTTAGGTTATGCAAGATTGAGGAAGTGGAATGGGTATAGAAAGTTTGTTCCTCGGGAAATCTGATATTGTCAAAACTTTCTTTGAAGTAAAGGAATAGTGGCTGCAGTTTTGTTACTGCTGGCACCATCTTGCTGGATTCAAAACCCAGATTGCCAGCGCAACAAAATTTATTCAGATCTGTTGCAAGAGGTTAAAGATGCTCTCTTTATAACGTACCTGAATTACAGCATTCTGATACAGCACCATAATTTTGCGCTCTCACTATTTTGCAGTTTCTCTAAGACATCAGGACTTTAACATCCGAGAAAACTTGTGTTTTTCTTGTTGGTGAAATTACTTTCATTTGAAAACGATATATTTTGTAGGAACAGAGGGTTTTCATAATTCATTGCTAACATTGAGGTGCAATAAACTGCTCTTCCTTTTTGATCCTTACAATAATGAAAGGCTGACCAGTTTGTATTCTATATGGGAATCCATTAAGGTTTTAAAACATTTTTCTCAAAGACGTATTATTGATTTTCATTTTCAAAGATGTTTTGGTGATGTTATTTTCAGAGACTTCAGCAGACTACGACGGTTTTCATTTATAGTGACTGTTTTTAGACGGCCTCACCCCCTTACTGCCCATACAACAGAAATTGTCAACAACCAGGAGTTTACTTGTAATTTTTCCAGTACCGGAACGCTGGCGGAAAGGGGTTTATGTATATCGAGAAATGACTTTTCTTATACAAAAACAATTAAACACAAGCAAGCTTATCACAAGAACACAACACAGACACTTTTTAGTGAATTATTCTAACGACACTCAAACGTCACAAAAATAAACATCACAAAGTCAAAGTTACTAACCACTTTTTAGTTTTTGACAGTTCGCGAGAGGTAGCATACAACGAGCACAGTCGCATGTCTGTGAGTGCAGACAACCTGCTAAATCGCCGTGCGGCCGGTGTTCAGGTACCTACACTTAAATATATTCTTCTTTCGGGACACCTTTTGACCTTGTATTTGTGACGGCGTTTGTCAGTGTACAGCCATTGTTTATATATATTCCGTGTTGTGCTCTCATTTAGGATATTTATTTTTTAATTAATCGTGAAATTAAATGAGTTATTTGATAAGTACTAATCACTAAGTGTGGATCAAAATATATCATGTTTGGTCTTATTTTGATTACAATAATCTCCTCAATAAGTTATTGTTGGTTTTTAAACTTTTTGGCCATGTAGACTAACAATCATCTGTCTCTTTATTTGTAGTCATTTGCAATGTTCGCCGAACATCAAAGGCGTGCCGCAAGGCTAGATAAAGGATGTCTGGTGCTCCCAAGTTGTCCCATTTCGATTCCGAGCCGAGAGACAATGTGGGAGACTTTACTGTAGTAGGCTCGCATAGTCGCAACGCACTGTAGTGTAGGGATGTCATGAGGTTTTTCGATTAGCAGACGTAAAATTCTAAACCGAGTGTGATTGAGGGAGTGGATGGTCCAGTACAACGTAAAGAAATATAATGAAAAGCAGTACCGGAATGGCGTTTCGGCACCAGTAAAACCTTGTCAACAACACTTATCATTACGGCATTTCTAGATTGCTGTTTTTGAAACTCTACAACAGTTAAACTAAGACCACCGGAACAACCTATTCCATATGAGTGAAAATATTGCTCTACGATAAAAACTATCTGGAATCGTAAGAACTATTCAACGTTAGCAAACCTCTAACAAGAAAGCAGCAATGTGAAAATTAGTTGTTCTAAAAACCAATCACAGTTGCTTTAATTTTAGTACTGTTTATTTTCGCTTAAATGATAACTTACTACACTCTTATCGCAAATACACAGACAAAATTGGACTTGAAAAGTTCGAATGTAGGCCTACCCGCTTTATTACTTTAAATGTTTTCCTAATGCAATAAATATAAACAAAGCATATTTTTGGATATTCATCTCGCACAAATGATTAATTCACTCTATGAATAGAAGTAGTGTAGTCCATGTCACACGACAAGAAGTCGAATGGTGTGAAAATGCCTAACGTAGTTTTGCCTTTTTAATAACTTTAATTAAAGAGCCCAAGGTGTTTAATCAATGGTAATAGCAACTGTGTAGTACATAATTAGATGATACAACTACAAAGAAGATTTGAAAGTATTAAGCTTCTTTTATGTAATAAGGATGTTCTTGTATGTACATTGCGACTAACAATACAATGTTAAAAGAATACAAAACCTAAAACTAACTTTAACCTAACTAAACTTTAAATAATACAGTATGATTAAAACAAGATATTATGGTGTCATTGGATCTACGGAACAGCCAGGATCGCACCAAATCAATGTCAAACAAGCACAAAATGTATTCATTACAGGAATTACCTTCCTCCTGACTAAACAAAAGGTCGTACAGAAAATTGTTTTAAATAAAAAAAGTTTATTCCACTAATTATCAACAACTTTCTCGCAAAAAGTTTTCTTTTTGCCTAAAAATACAAAAATTTCTCGCTTTGAACATTTTTGTTGTCATCACTTTTATTTTATAAAAAACTTAGTAAAATTTTGCATCACAGTTATAACATTTTATAATTTTGTATGAAACAAAACCTTACTTATTTATAGATATTTGTCATAGTTTTTCCTAAAACGTGAAATACTTTTTCATAAAAAGGTTGTAAGAAAGTACGTAAAGTTATAAGAATGTGAGCGCTGTCTATTTCCTCAGTTAAATGTTATTTGTGGACCTATTTTTTTGTGGAATTGGTTGTACCGCCAAGGCAGGTTTAAGGAGAAGTAGACTGTAGAAGGGATGACTCGCCCATTAGGCCAAGTTCACTCCTAGTTTGCTCGAACTGTACCAAATTCAACTTACATTAGGCCTATAACTTTTGTTTGGTAAATCAGACATGTCACCATATGTTTAAAAAAATCAAGTACTATTAGAATCGTAAACTATTATAAAACAATGAGAACATGGATACATACTCAACCATTGAACTCTATTAATACACCTGGATTGCTAGCGCAGTGGAGTTTTGGAAGCGAAAAACGGTCCTTAACCCTCCTCTTGAAGGTCAACTGTACGATTTCTGCCGCAAAATATTTTAATGCGCGCACTCATTAACACGCTCCTCCATCGCACAGTGATCGTCCGATAATTATAAAGATTCAAATAAAGCAATGTGGTATAAACAAATTACCGAAAACTACAATAAATACCCTGGTTTAAAAACGCGGAACTAAATAGGTCAGATATAACCACAATATATGTAGGCTAAGGAAAAATTATTTTACACCCAGTTGTCTAAAATGAACTTGAAACGGTGCAACACATAATTTTCGATTGCCCTAATTATGAAATGTTAAGGAATAAATTAAGGGAAGAAAATTGGAAACCCCCTTTTCTCCTAATAGATATACTCAAACAAAATAATCCTACTACAATTCTAGAAATAATTGATATGATAAGAGCAGCAAAATTTTCAATTTAAATCATACATATGTAGTAAAAAGATAAAGCTTGGACAAGATACAGCAAACATATAGTACTAACCTGGCTTATCAATGCCAGATGGACCTCTGGTGAGACGAAAATCCCATATCACATGAAGGTTTTATAACAAACTGAGCGAGCTTGTTTAATCAGAGGGCCACTCCAGTACGTCTATCCACCGACGATAAACACCTAATTTCTTCTCGTAGTGTATTGTATAATGGAAATAACCAGTTTAACAAATTCAATTAAATGTTGTTCGATTTAACATGTGTAAAAAATTGGTATACGTCATAATCATGATTTTTTTAAATAACAGCCAACGAAATCATTAGCAGTAATGAGATACAAAAACATTTTTTAAGACTGTACAGTGAAGGCGTTTACATTTTAGTGTTTTATTTAAACTATACCGTTAGAGAAGTAAATACATATTGTATTCCTGTAACACACTCAAATAATAACATGATGAACCATTTAATTGTGTAGTGTACTTTTTGTATAAGTGGATTTTGGGACACATAAGATAAAGGGGTTGACCTAAATATGTTAACAAGTTCATGGCCTGAGCACCAAAATCTGGTGCTTTGTCGATGTAGACGTATCA
Source organism: Philaenus spumarius (assembly GCA_018207615.1). Lineage (NCBI taxonomy): Eukaryota > Metazoa > Arthropoda > Insecta > Hemiptera > Aphrophoridae > Philaenus > Philaenus spumarius. The sequence continues at coordinate 391,070 of JAGFPH010000159.1, read as the reverse complement.
AGGTTCCTTTTTTGCAAAAAAAGTCCTTATTATTTCAAAAACTTTTTTATTCTTTGGCACTCTAAAGTAGTAGTGTCGACGTTATGGCTTCGTTTGGACAGTTTTATTTTCTTGGTATTGTTATCAATCTTATTTCTTATATACGTTCAGTGTATACATTCTGAGCTTTGTAACTTTTAAAATATCTAAATACAAAACCAGCAAAGATTTTACCTTAAAATATTCCAAGTGTACTTTCAAAGGTATTATTTCATTCAGCATTTTCTTTTTTCTTCACATCGTCGTCTAGAATAACTGAAATTTAAATTTTCTTAAACATTGTTCTTACTTGTTACTTCTTGCAGGTATTGTCTTATTATTTTTGTATTTTTTATTAAGTGGTCGTGAGAGGTAAAGTATTGGCAAATACTTTTGAACACGTGAATGTATTTCCTTATTATAAGTTCACAATCGTTAAGCAATGTATCACAAATAATTAACACGCTTGGGGGTTTGTTTTAAGTGAAAATACCACGTTGGCAATTACTCGTGCTTTAAAATAAAAATCTACAGAGAAAGATGTAATTGTGTATGCACGTTTTAACAAATAAATGTTCAGAAGTTGAGTGAATTAGAAATTTTACATTGAGTACATTTTCTATCAGCATCGACATTTTTGTTACTTTATCAATTTGACTTGTGTTTAAGTAAATATTCTTTCCTCGGTCAGATGAATACCTAAAAGACTTGGCGACTTAAGTCCTCAACTAAAATAAATAAAAGTTGTCAAAATCTTGAATAAAATGTTTTGAAATCAGTTTTGTGTCGTTCGTTTTAGCGAAAAAAGATATAACACAATCTAAGCCTCATTTAAAAAATTAAAATTTTTAAAGCTAAACCATATAATCGGAATTAAGTTGGGTTTAAATTTATAATTGTTGGGTTATATCTTGCACAGTACAGTACAAACATACATTCTACACAGATGGATAATTGGAAAAGTATAGCGCGTTGGAAACAAGTTGTTTGCCACATTAAATTGCTACTCTACAGACAATAAACGACTCCCTCCCCCTCGTCCTTACCATTGACTTCGCAGCAGATTTTAGTAATGTAGTAGGGCCTAAAAGCAAACAGTTTGTTGTTTCATGTTTGTCTACAGTTTTCAAATTGTTTCGCAACTGTTTGCAAACAAATGTTTGTCATTGTTTTGTGTGCACACTAGTTAGACAGTGTTTCTCGAGATGTTGACTGAAGAAGACGTTCTTCTAGCTTGTGCTAGTTTATATTTAATTCTATACAATGAACTAAGCTTACCTAGGAGAAGGTGATGGTGGACTCGCAGATTTCTTGAAGAAGGTCCGTATTACGGAGGTCAGTTTCCGGAGAAAGCGTAAATGCATCGTGGGTGCATAAAGTGCATAATTTTTTTGATACCTCTAAAAATGAATGAAAAGCTGCAAAAATCGGTACTTGGGGGCGCTGATCTCATTTCTGACTATGCGAAATGGCCCCAGTGCTACGGTGGGGGCAAAATTTGTAAAGTTGCGACAAAGACTTGAAAATTTCCTCTCGGGGGTTTTCGGGGGAGCTGATTTCAATACAGACCATGCGAAAGGCCCCCGGTGCACCGTGGAGGCGATGAAGGGGGGGGGGGGGATTTGGGGAGTTGGGAAACAGAATTGAAAAATTCCTCTCGGATTTTTTGGGATCGTTGATTTCAATTCTGATTAGTTAAAAATCAATTGGTTGCCCAAAATTCAGTGTTTAAACATTTGAAAATATTGTGGAAAACATAGTGAAAATTCATAAGTGGTGTCTATGTTATAAAGAAACTACTATTACTCTATTTTATTAACAATTTAATAAATAACCGACTACTTTTGATTAACAATGTGGATATTTATTTAACAAGATATCAAAATTATTTATTTTAAATACAAGTTTCTCCTATGAGAATTAAAATTCTCCTTTCATAAAATATTACACACATCGCCCCCCCTCCCTCCCCTCCCCGATGCACCGGAGGCATTTCGCATGGTCAGAAATGAAATCAGCCCCAAAAAAACCAACGAGAGGAAATTTGCAAGTCTCTGTCGCAACTTCACAAATTTTGCCCCCCAGAGCCTCTCCTCCGGTGCAGTGGGGGCATTTTTCATGGTCACAAATTAAATCAGCGTCCCCCAAAACCCCCCAGAGGACATTTTCAAGTCTCTGTCACAACTTCAAAAATGTTGCCCCCCCCCTGGTGCACTGGGGGCATTTCGCAGCATCCCCAAAAACCCCCGAGACAAAATTTTCAAGTCTCTGTTGCAACTTCAAAATTTTGCCCCCCAGGAGTCCCCCCCTGGTGAACTGGGGGCATTTTGCATGGTCAGAAATGAAATGAGCGTCATCAAAATCCCCAGAGACGAAATTTTCAAGTCTCTGTCGCAACTTCAAAAAATTTTTCCCCCAGAGACGCCCTCTCCGGTGCACTGGGGGCATTTTGTATGGTCAGAAATGAAATCAGCGTCCCCCAAAACCCCCCAGAGGACATTTTCAAGTCTCTGTCACAACTTCACAAATTTTGCCGGGCATTTCGCATAGTCAGAAATAAAATCAGCATCCCCAAAAACCCCCGAGACAAAATTTTCAAGTCTGTCGCAACTTCACAAATTTTTTCCCCCAGAGACCCCCTCCCCGGTGCACTGGGGGCATTTTGCATGGTCAGAAATGAAATAAGCGTCCCAAAAATCCCCCGAGACGAAATTTTCAAGTCTCTGTCGCAACTTCACAAAATTTTCCCCCCAGAGACCCCCCACCTGGTGCACTGGGGGCATTTTGCATGGACAGAAATAAAATCAGTGTCCCCAAAAACCCTCCAGAGGAAATATCCAAGTCTCTGTCGCAACTTCACAAATTTTGCCCCCCCCCCCTCGGTATTGCATTTCGTATGGTCAGAAATGAGATCAGCGCCCCCAAAAACCCCCGAGTACTGATTTTCACGGCTTTTCATCCATTTTTAGAGGTATCAAAAAATTATGCACTCGCGATGCATTTCCGCTTTCTCCCGAAACTGGTCGTATGTAGACTTTGTTCCTGGTATTTTTCTGAACACGATGCAGAAAACTGCATCCAAATCGGAGCTGTAGGCATAAATTTATTTATTTTTCAATACTCTGTCTATATGTTTGCGTGTTTTCTAATTGGTTTGGGAAACAGAAAACATTGTTTTTTGTTTGCTGAAACAAGATAAAATGCTTCTCATTTGTTTGCTGGATGTTTCCAAACTGTTTGCAAACAACATTGTATTTTGAAAACATCCGGCAAACAAATGAGAAACACGAAAACAACTGGCAAACAATGTTTCCGCAAACATGTTTGTAAGTGTGGACTAGGCTTTAGTTTATATTTTGTCGTTGACACTTGGTTCCACAGCAGTAATCTCCGATTATATGATATACTGTACCTCCATGATAGTACAAACCCAACCAAAATAACGTGGGAATACGCTAGAGAGAAAAGAGAAGTTTTCACTTAACATTGTTTACTAAGAATTTTTAGAAATTAGCTTCAATACCGTAGGTATGATTTATACGGAAACTAATAAGCGTCTGTGTACACAACACTAACTTATTATGGATACGTTAAAATACAAAAATGTCTTATTAAATATTCATATGGATATAACGTATTCAACATTTTTGGGATTTGAGCAAAATCTGTTTTTAATTGTATTTTAAATTGTTTTAATTATTCATGTAAATTTAATATGAATTTTTCATGTTATAACTGTAAGTTTTAAATTAATTTCAAAATGATACCAAAACTGTAACGGCACGTGCTGTGTAAAGAAGAATGACCTATATCCCGCGCGAGGTCAAGGTTATAGTCCCTGCTCCTACCGATGTGTCTTCTATTGACCTAGTCATTTGTGTTTCATTCCTAATGCTAATATTATAAAATGCTATGATGTATACAAAGAATGTTATTATTGCCTTTTCTTTCGTGTTTTTCATATCTCTTATATAAAATGCAATGTCCTGACTGATGATCAACGCAGAGCCGATTCTATTAAAGCTAGAGACTTGAAATTTGGAAGGTACATCCGTCCAATAATGTAAAGGCGTACTAAGAAAGGATTTTGCAAAATTTTGAATTTAAAGGGTAGAAAATGCGAAAATTCATCCCTCCCATAAGCAGCCATATAACAGATGAAACAGGTGATTCGTATTTATTAATGTGTTATTCTGGTTACTATGGTGATTATTCGAAACTCTTTCAAAAAAAGTGTGTTGATTTTATAATAATAGGCCTAACCTAAAATTGTGTTAAACCTTTGGTCCAAATAAGCTGTTTTATTTATAATGTGTAACAATAATATAATGTTAAATTGTAATATTAGATGTTTTAATTATTATATTTCATAGGTTTTAAAGGCCTAACCTAAAATTGTATTAAACTTTTGATTCAAATCAGTTGTTTTATTAATTATGTGTAACAATCATTAGGCCTATGTTGAATTACACGGGATACGAATTACAGGATGTTGAATTACACGGGATACGAATTACAGGCTTTCAAAGTTTCAAATTTCAAGCGAAGCATTGCCGGGTCCACTAGTTTTTATATATTATATACCTTGTAGTAGAAGTTTTAGGCTTATACAATAATCGATATTAAGTACTTATTTCAATGTGCATATTGTACTTTAAAATGCGGTCAATATATATATATATATATTTTTTTTTTTTTAATTGACAGTTTCTTTTGTTACATTCTACATCACCTACATTAATTTCGATTATGAAATAATTAGGTAAATAAGCAATCGAATTATTAAAAATCGGTTATATTATTAATATTACAATGGTCTCTATTATTATGCCTATTAAGGGGCTCATAATTATTTGTGTATCTCGTGTGCAAAGTTGAGGAAATAAACATTTGACGCTTGAGGAGTTATAGTTTATTGAGGGTGACTAAGCAAACTTTGCACCAGTAATACACACACAGTTTTTCCTACAACTGCATTTGAAATTAGTGTTTTAGTTTTTAAAAAGATCTGTTTCACTACAAAAAACGTTCTGTTTAATATTCCAGATAGTATAGTTCACATGTGTGCACAACTCTAAGCACAACAATCAAAATTTTCAAAACAGCCTACATCAGCTGTTTACAAAGTATAGTAAGTATTGTACAAAGTATTGTAGTAGCTGCATCCTAGGGTGCAAAGTATTGTTTTTACGCACGCCGTGCGATAAAACAAAACAAGAGTTAATTATTTGACGTTGAACACATTTAGTTAATTTGCGAATTGCTGTGAGTGTGCAAAAACTCATTTTGTTAAGTAGCTGTTAGAATATATATATATATATATATATTTAACATTTATAATATATTATTATCTTAGACATTTTGCTGGTTGTTTTGATATAAAATCTATGCACAAAAATATATGGGAAGTTAGTTATTTTAATACAAAAGCTATCGTACTTCGTACAAGTTTATTAACTCAATATGTTTAACATTGGGCCATATGTTTTTAAAGTAACAATAATTTATAGAAGTCTCCAAAGTCTTTTATTTGCATTATACATGCAGCATTCAAGTTTAAAATGTAATAAAGTAACACAGTTATGTTTGGACCATAGACTCGAGTAACGCTTGCTCTGTTTTCACTAAAAATGCATGTTTTCCTTTTTTTAATTTTCCGAAAATGGATTTTATGTCTTTTTAATCACGGTTGTAGCCATAACTTAATTTCTGTATACTTAAACTTAGATTGAAACTGATTTGATGACAAAGTACTATTATTTATATTTTATATATCTGTGGTTATCTATAGATTGTAGACATTTATTTATGTCACAAACCAAATACAAACAAATCTTTATTATGCAGTTTACGTACGACTGTTCTAGTACTTAATTACAAACAAAAACTGTTCCTTGGTGTTAACGTTTTGTCTAAGAATAATAAAAACAAAATAGGTACATTTTTTATAAATAGAAAGTAAATCTAAATTGATTAACTTTGTCAAATGTTTCATTTTAATTGTTAGGCGAAATGACATCTACTTAATACAGTACTACATATTGCCAGATAACTAGGTTAGGGATAGAACAGATGAATTGTTGTGTATTGTTCATAAAATACAGGTGTTTGTTATGGACAGGCTACAGGCAATGAATACAGACCACTAGTGGTCTGTATTCATTGCTACAGGCTAGATTCCCCACACTATTAGAATACTTCAATTTATGCTACCATCCCTTGTGACAATAATATAATATTAAAGCAGGCATTACACAAACACAAAAATACCTCAAGTTTTTTATAAGTGTGTATCTAGGGTTTTTTTTATAGGGTGTGTAGGTTTAGGATTATAAGACATAGGGTAGGCCCACGACTGTACAAAAAGTGTCACTACACCAACATCTATTTTTCAGTTATGTCAGTTTTGGAAGTTTTTTTCTTCAAATCTTGAACTGGAGAGTTGCCTAAAGTTCATAATTGATTATTGGTTGTACAGCTATATTTTAAAGTATGATTATAAAGTAGCCTACTGCACTGGCGTAGATAAATTTAGCTTTTATTACACATATTTAAAATCAGCATTACATAAGAAATAGTTCAACAATTTTCTAAAAATAACTGCTGTATGCGTTCTATATTAGTATGGTAAGTAATCACACATTTCACTAAACAAATTCAAATTTCTGTGCTTTCTTCGCGTTATAACCCTAGAAAGAGTACAAATTCAATTTCACGTCAAAGTTAGAGTAATTTACCAATATAGTTTATCCTGCAAGATTCTATTTTTAATATTGTTTAGGTTATTGGGAAGTTTGTATGTATTTGAATCATTCAGTGTATAAAGTAACGTAAATGTGCAAAAGATATGTCTAAAACCATTTTGTTCGGATGATTATTAAAAAACGAATTGCAAATCGAGGTGACAATTTAATTTAGTAAAGAAATGCAACTTGACGGGCAAGTGGATTATAAAATATAACTTCCCTTATCGTTATAAATATTAATTGTTGTTAAATAATATTAATAAAATTATTATTCGTATTAAAGTGTTATTAAATATTTAAATGTTATTTTCTTAAAAATCTATAAGTAATAGGTATTTCAATGTAAACGTATTAATGTCCTTATTTGCAATCTCTTATTTATTGATGTTGTTGTTGTTAATATCGAACGTCGACTCCAAAGGACCACACCGAATGACTAGTTTAATTTTTTGTTGTAGGAGTGACACAATTTTGTTAATTATTTTGAGTTATTTTTCATTTTGATTGTGGGATAAAAGTTCTAAACTCGATCTTTGAAGGATTGGTTAAAATAATAAATAATCAAACAAAAATTATTTTCTAGTAGGCCTACATCTATAATAGGAACAATTGCCAATATATGTATTTCACAGTTTTACAATAACGCTTTAGCTGCAGCATGCTATCGATAAAACACATAATACAATTAAATAGATATTATCATTAAATAAAAATATTGTACTACCTTATCACAATTAAATTTCTTGATAAATTATGTACCCCTGAAGGTTAAGCCTGTCGAGTAATTACCCAAATGTATATCTTTTGAATACTAAAGTCAAACATTGTTATGCCAAAAAGTTCGTGTTTGATTTAAAAAAATAACGTGTATACTATTTGATCACCCTTTATCGAACAGAAGAAATCTACATTAAAGAATACCATCAACAATCTAGGTCATTATACCCCTCGAGAAAGGTGCGGTGACCTGAATCAAAGGTTAAATATAGGTGAAGGTCATGTCGTTCAGCCTGGCTCTAACAGCTTTATCGATGTTTGGCAATGTAGGTCAGTGCGCCCTGGAAAGTGCTGGCCTAAATAAATTTTCCCTCCTAATATCTTCCCGCTATACCCATCTGTTACATACGCCATTCTTTGTATTTGCGAATATAGGCAAAAAAAAATTGTATACAATCATTACACTTTATAAATATTTTACTTTTTGAAAACCCCTAAATTTGTGTTTTTCCACTTGAATAGCAATTAGTCTACTACGCAATAGAAGAGAAGTACTTTTTAGAATTTTATTTGTGGGTTTAAGGCGAAAAGCATTGACGGGCTAGCACCGACTGAAATTAACATTTTTCCAACTAGACAAAAGACAAACATAAAAATTCGAATCGAGGACTTTATTAATCTTCATATTCAAATACGCTAACACCTTAGCTACAAAGATGCTATCTTCACAACAAACTACATTTTAAAATTCTGCCTGATTTATAACTTTTGAAAATATTTATGTCCTTGTAGTACACGATACATACATAGGTTACGTCGCGTCGGTTATTTATACAAACAATTCTGTTTATGATCTATTCTACTCAAATAAGCTACAATATAGGACAATGACCTCAGTAAGCCTACAACAACACTTCGTCACACCAAATATTCGATCACAGATAAACACTTACAAAATTATATTTTGTTGTTTCTTCGTACGTTTCTCAGTTTACATAAGCAGCTGAAGATCTTTTTGAAATCTATGACTGCCCGTCGCTCGTTGACTTCGTCGTTAAACATATGTAATAATTTACTTAAAACAATGAGTTTTTGTAATCGCGAATAGGATTTAAACTTATTCAGATTCCTTGTTAATTTAAATTGTTAAAACTCTTCATTTGGTTATAAAGCCATTTATTTGAATTCAACAATCAAATTTCTCCACATTTATAATATGCATCCAAACTCTTCCGCTCATTCTCTTCTTCTACAAGCACAACGGACACGACATTTGATTGTTGGTGTCTCTCGCGGTCTCGGGCCAAACAAGAACATATCCGAGTATTTAGTTATTATATACATTAAAACTCACACACATTGAAGTTTAGTCAAATACATTAAAACATAAAAATACTCTCTTACTCTTATCAGCCAGGGCATGTAGAGAAATAGGCCTATGTTTTATATTTTTAAGTAAAAAGTTTGCCGGCTATTCTGTCGCTATATTTCTTTCTTATTTTTATGTTTTTATTTTGTGTTTTTTCTTATTAGGTATCTATTATATTTGAATTTCTGAGTTGTTATCCTTGTGAACCAGTTTTAAGTTTCATTGCGCAGTTTTAGATATTAAAGTTAGCCAATTTAAAATTTAAGAATTTAACAGTATAATAATAATACTTTTTATTTTTTATTTTTTTACGTGCATAGTAATCATAATTAAATGTCTAAGAAATACCTAACCACATTTTCCTGTAGCAGATGGTCAGTGCAAATCATATTTTATAAAAACAGAAACAAAAAATACACCACAAAACATAAATAAAAGGAGTTTAGTCAACCTTTATACATATATAAAATGACATTGTGCGGCTTGACGTGGATTTAAACAACACACTTTATCTAGTCCTACCTAACTATGGAGACGGGGATTTTTAACTCGGTAAATGTGTATAATTAATTATAAAGACTATCAAACTGTAGGAATATTTGTTAAAATATTGAGTTTATGTATATATTATTATATATATTTAAAGAAAGATACAAATATTATCTTTTAATTGCCTTTTATTTCATATTGATAGATCAAATGATTTAGAAGTTATTAATATAATAGGCTATATTATTGATTGAAGTTGTAAACATAAACCCAAAGTATAATCTACGCTAGGTTTTGTTTGAGATGATGGGTGAAATCAACTGTTATATTATTAAGTTAAACAAATATTTATTTCTTCTTTAAATGGTAATCCACGTGTACGTACCCTCGCTTTTATACGAGTTGATAAAACATCAATATTCAAAATAATATAAACGAAAGACTACTGAGTTTCACAGATTAAGTCATCAATTACTTCACAGTTCATCAGCCAACTTTTTAAAGTTGTTAAAAAGGTACGTAATGTTAGTCTTTCAAACGGATCTGAAACATATTAATTACACAGTACATTTGGGCTTAAATTAAAAATGTCTTTGGAAGAAAGAGCGGTTACTTTTGGTCTTTTTAATTGCAGTGCAGATCTAGAAATTATGAATTAAGCTTACACAAAAATTACAACAAAATCTATAGTACTTTTGCATATAGGAAAACTAACCATAACATATTGGTGGAAGAGAGTACTAACCTCGCCCCCCCCCCAAAAAAAAAAAATCTATCTACATATGTAGGCCTACTTGAATACTTTATACAGGATATATGGTTTTAATACTGGATAAATTTGGTTGAGTTATTTTGCATTACACTAATTAAACTTTTCTGTGCTATATAATATAACGGTTAAATAGCAGATTTAGAGACCCAAACCCAACAATCAATCCCGTATTACAACTTTGAAAGGATGAAAGCGTTATATAACATCCGAAGGACTTTTACATCATAAACCTTTCTCAACAAATAAAAAGCTCTAATGTTCATTCTAATTTTGTGTGAAGAAGACTAGTGTGTTTTTCCAAGACATTTTTCCATCCAAATGGGCACCCAACAATTTTAAATCTTCTGCCTGATCGACTTACAGATAATTACATGTGTTATTAATGTCCTTGCAAAAACTTCGGGAAAATAAAGTTGAGAAATATTTTGTTTCGTATTCTATTTTAGTATTTATTTTTATTTCACCATATTTAAAAAATCTTGGTTTTTATTAACTTTTTATAGATTTATATGCATTACAAGCGCGAAACTAATCACTGATAATCCCCGGTAGTTCACCGCTTAACAATATTTTATGTAAAACATAAATGAGTGTTGGTTTAGGTTTTATAACTAACTACAATGAAAGGTAGGAGTGAAGAGTGAATGACACTATGTCGCACCATCAACTTCGTGCAGGTGCCAACCAGTCTGATGCATCCCTCAGTGGCCCATAAATTTACCCCGCCACCCTCACTCCTGCGGTCGATATCACTGCCTTTTCTAGTTTATTCTATTACTCATAAAGCCCCCTATGACGTTTGGTGTAAAGTACAATTGCAAAGCCTACTCTTCCTCCCCCATCATGGTCAGTAGATTTGCATTTATATTTAGTGTAATGGTCGATCAATAACCCTACACTATACTAACTTGATTAGTACAGTTTTAGTATATTTTTTTAAAGATTTGTTACCAAAGGTTTCATAACCTAAATAAATTGGCGGAGTTTTGTTTACAATTTCCCATTACAATTAATTACAATCTTGTTAGTTTGTACTTTTTCAGAAATTAAGAAACATTCGTTTTAAGTTGCTACAGTTATAGCCAATAATAAACAAAATAATCAAATGCAATTCTTACTCCAAATTTGTCTAATATTCTACTCTTTCATTTTCAAGTCTAGCCATAACCGCACCACAAAATTTTTCCGATAGCCTACTAATCAAATTTGTAAAACTTTTTCTGTTCGACATATTATATTAATATAATTAAACATATTATTTCGACTTAAAAAAATCAAACATTATAATGCGTAAACTAGTTCAATGTAGATAACGTGTTTTCTATAAATTATACTATAAAATATTGGCTGTTACAAAAAGTGTAATACTGTACTGGTAAAGATATAAAAACGTCAAATCGAAAATAAGCCACATGAACAACCGATTTACTTTGCTAGCTTAGAACTATTCCTAAATAGGCGAATATTGAGCTGAAATACGTGCAGTTTATATTTTCTTTAAAAATTATCAAAATGAAGTTGCTACTAACTTCAGTTGAACTTTGGGCCTACATTGTTATAAATCCTAATGTTAAATTCAAACTACAAATGTATTTGTAATTTAATCAGCTATACAATTATGTATTTCAAGCCATACCTTACCATTTAAAACAAACCACTTACAAAAATTTTGACCCCTTTCTCCTAATTTTTTAAAGGCGGCAAAGTTAAGAAATGATCAAAATATGGTTGATATTGTGGATATCCTATGAAAGGATTCCCACGAACAATAATAATTTATAATTGATAATTTGTGTCCATTTCAAATTAATATCTATCTAATAAAAAAATAAAAATTAATAGCCTATATTACACAGAATAGATGACAAGTGACATAACAGACTTAATATTTAGGTTAAAGATTCTTTCTTCATATTTGTTTCTGTTTCTGTTGATATCGTCCTCTAGGGCGGTGTGTAGAAGTTCGCTACATTGAGAGATTATGTATTTTGAAGGATTACCCTTTGTGTTAAAATGTAAAGTATAAAACTCCTGCAAAACTAGTGCTTTGTTTGACGAAGAAGTAGGTACATTTTTCGCTCAAAGATACTGATTAATTATAGTTTATTTATTTAAAAAATATAACTAAACACACTTTAAACGATTAAATATCACTTTAATCATCGAATATAAAATAACTAAATGAGAAACTGAAATAATTATCAAAATTATTTACGTAAATATTATTTACAGAATCGATATAGTTTTCAAAGAAATCTTGAGTGCAGCCTAAAGCCTTTTCCTCGGTGGGTGTTATGATTAGGTACCAGAAACTGGCACATACTTTCTTACAAACATATTTAAATTATTAAACAGATTCACAGTGACTTCATTATTGTAGGTGGGGTAGGAGAGGTGATTTTAAACTAGGAGATTAACTAATAAATATTATTATTATTATTAGCTAGAGATAAAACTATCGATTTCAAACAAATTTGCACCAAACACGTCAATTAGGCCTGTATAGATGCACGAAAAAAGGTTTTTTCTCCATATGTTTTGAAATTTTTTGAAAAACAACCCCCTTTTTGGCCAAACAACCCCCAAAAATCAGTTATTATTATTAGCTAAACAAGAATTTTTAGAAAGATACGGTTTTCTGCATATGGTAGGGTACATTAAGGGCTACAAATAGGCCAAAATTGATCAAAATCGTTAGAGCCGTTTTTTATAAAATAATAATAACCGATATTTTGGGGGTTTTTTGGCCAAAATGGGGGTTGTTTTTCAAAATTTGTCAAAACCGTTTTTCTTGCATCTATACAGGCCTAAATGACATGTCTGGTGCAAATTTGTTCGAAATCGATCGAATAGTTTTTGCTCTCTATAGCTTTGTATACATACAGGCATACAGACAGACATTTTGTAAAAACCACTTTTTTACTTTCTCACTATACTATAGTATAGAGAGAAAGTATAGTGATCGCAAAAAAATCGATGTTGAGTAAGTAAGAAAGTAAAAAAAAAATGAAGTTGAGAAAATTAGGCAAGATAAAAAGAACTTGCGTAGATAGAATGTAAGAAATGTGCATTGGAGTACAAAAAAAAAACATACAATTTTTTGTTTCAAACAAAATGGAACAAGTATAGATTAAAAATACAGGATTTATAAAATTGACCTGATCTAAAGAATAGGTACGTACAATATACTGTTATTTTCACAATTTATTTGAAAGATAGTATGATTGGCTGGAAACTTAATAGTGCTGTCAAAATATCGATCTTGCTCAAGAATGTTGATGTTATAAATTACTTGCATTAAAAAAAAAAATCTCTATGCAAAGGTAACCCAATAGTAAATCGTTATTACTTTCTTAAGAAATTAAAATTCTAAAGATGTCTGATTGCGCCCTTCCTCTCGTCCACTCATAACCCATATTGGCGCAGATGTTTACATTCAACGAGAGTGAGTTTTCATCTCCAGTTTTACCCCTTCACGCATTGCGCATGCGTACATTTAATGGCACAAGGGGTTGTGAATTAGTTCTCCCCCGGACAGTTCGTAGTAAGAGTACGGTTATTTTTAGCTCAGGCTAACCTATACTCGAACAGGTATGTTTATGTTCTTATATTTCATCTAAACTATTTTTAATAGAAACGAATGCATTCAGATTGCGATGATGTTTACAACACACAATTTTCTTTTTGAAAACATAACCTAAAAGAAAGAGATAGGCGTGTCCTTGAAAATGCTTTCACTTTCATTTAGGCTACATTTAATATGACTGTATGGCTTTTCTTGAATTTAATGATGGGTGATGCTTATTAAAATATTTAAATATTATCTTTAAATCCTATATATACATAAAATTTATTCAATTCCACATTTTGAATAAACATGTTTTTTTAACTATTAACACAACCTTGAAACTATTAGTTTCGTAATTTTCTATAATATTATTGTGATTTCTAAACAAACGATTACAATAACAACTATAGCAAATTTGTCTATCTCTTTAACTAGAATGCAATAAAATACATGAATTTTTTTTAGTGGTGCAAATTAACTGTATATTTTTTTATTTAGAAAATGTTTGAAATCTACTTTTATAAAGCTAGACGGGTTCACTGATTCACTGACATAAACTATGAGGCACTTAAGAAGTTAACATTTTTAATTTTGAAAGCACCTTTTGGGCGGGAAAGATATTAAAAAAAAAATTATTTTTGCACTTTGATCGCGTTTTGTAGGAAAACGGTAAGAGATAGCAAAATATTTTAAATACAAAAGTTGTAGAAAATTTAAGTTCAAACTGACGAGTTTCATCAGATTTAAGATCCGATCATCCTTTCCGTCTTTCTACTTATATAAAGGTTCACTGATTCATTCACTGACATAAACTATGAGGCTATTCCCGTAATCGTACCCCCCTCGACGTCATACTTGAATTAAAGATCTCGACGTGAAACCTTTAGAAAAATTTCCAGAAGTTAATATTTCGAGTTTTGAAGGCACTTTTCGGACAAGAAAAGTTTTTTTTTAATTTTCCACTTTGAGCGCGTTTTGTAAGAAAACGGTAAGAGATAGCAAAAAATCTTAAATACAAAAGTTGTACAAAACTAAATTTCAAACAACGATTTTCCGTCAGATTTAAGATCTAATCATCCGTTCAGCCGCTATTCGCCCGAGAAGGAGCTCCGTCACACAATCCTTCAAATTTCCCATGTTAATCTTATGGAGATAATGTTTAATGAGTTTGAGTCAGCTGCCAAATAAAACAGCTGATTTATACTCGGTCACCCAGGTACAAACGAGCCAAAGATTAACGAGATCCTTTAGAGAATTTTTCAACTGCGTGCGAAGCGTCCAGAGGCAGAGCCCCTAGTTAATGTAATATATCTAGTTCCGTAATATTATTTTTTTTTCAAGATATTTTTATTGAGTTTTTATTCAACCTTCATTTTTTCATTAAAAAAAAACAAGCTATTGCATAATTATGTGAAATAATAATACACTACTCTATTTGTCCTAACGACCATAAATGTCAAGGGTTAAAATATTTAAAATACTGTATGTTTAACGTGTTTATTAAAAAAAATACAAGGCTTACCTAAACTGGTTAATAATAACCTTAAAAGTGGGCACGTATTGAGGCCACGAATATTCACGTTAATTGTGGAGAGATGGAGGAGAGACTTATAATTATTTGTAGGCTAAAACATTATACATGAATACTTTTCAACTTCCAAAAATGATAACAATTAAATAACAATATTTTTAGGTTTATAATTAAATTACTTGGTATTGTTTTAAATTATTGTGACAGAGGGTGATATTTGTGCTCCAGTACTTACAAAATAGATATTTAGATTTTGACAATATTTCTTAAGCGGTGTTTCAGAAAACAAGATTTTCAACCTCTAAAAATGTTTATCTTCATGGCCTAGATTAGTAATATTTAAGTTTTCATTAATACAAATAATCTTAAATGTTCGTGATACTAATGATTAATTTCAAAAGGTGGTTGCATAAACTAAAAAATAATATGGTATTTACCCACAAATAAATTCTTAAAGTGGTTTAATTAGTCTGGTTAGATGGTCTTATATTCCAAAGTCAAAATTTAAATGTAGATACAAATAACAGTTAAAGGAATGAATATAGTAAAGTAATAATTGTTTTAGAAATGCAGCAAAATAAAAGAACTGCAAAGATTTAAAAATACAAATAAAATACTAAATACCCTTGTAGAATTATACACGTAATAGAGGTTACCGATAAATTAAGGCCGTACAAAGGTTAGCACACAAAAACCTTAATCAAACGAAATAAATTAATATAGCAAACATTTTAATAATAGCAACAATTACTAAAATAAAAAAAAAATGTGAATAAAGACAAACAATCGTATAGTAACACAACCGTTTAAAATTAATCCGCAAATAAATTTTATTGTTTAATAACATACAAAACGTGACCATGACTATAAGTGTTATAATACAAATTTTGAATAGGCATAGAATCTTTAAAAAAGAGTAAAAACGTGTATTTGGAAAAAACATCCTTCGTTAGTTCCTCACTTGCTTTTTAACAATACAATAATACATTCCTGACAAAGTTCGAAATTCCAATTTTAGTAATGAATTTTTAACTTGACACCCTTTTCGTGCATATGCTTTAATGCAAGAAGTTGTACTGTGAAAAGATGCAACGAAATAGTGCCGTATTGCTCTTATGATTTATTTACCAGCTATCAATCTTAAAACTGCACTGATTAAGAAAATATTTCACACTTTTTACATTAATTTTCTAAAGATATCAAGTTTAAGGAAATTAAGCTGGTTTTCTTCAGCATGTTTCCTTTAAGGCCACTTCACACAGAACGTAGCCGATGTATTAATGCGTCTTCGGCGTATTAATACTTTGGCGACGTCTTTCGTGCACCGTTCAAACAGAAAGCTACGTGGAAGACGTATGCCCCCCCCCCCCGTTCGAATTATAGGAGTTAACTTCGAATTATCCATAATTTGTTTACTTGCTATCATATTAAGTTCAAGGGACCGAACCGAAACTTCTAATTAACGGTAATTTTGAATTAAAGTCGTCTGTATTGAGAAATACTGACAAGTGGGAAATCCAAAACTCAATTTTCTCACGCTGTCGTCCAAAATAATACATTTGAAACTGATATATACTTTTATATAGTTTTATTTAGAACTAAATTCTAAAACTTTTTACATTTTGGAAAATGTTTACTACCTTTTATGTAGGTCTAAAGTTGAACTTTTTCCTTTCGTTACTGAACATTTTTTGTTCCTTGTGCTAATAACTTTGTAAATTTTACATAAATAAATTTTTTACTATCATAAATGAATTCTTTTAACCTTTCTCTACAAAAAAGCTATAGAACAATTTTGGGTTGGGGTATAATTTTATTTGGCGAATTTTTGAAAATATGCGTGCAACACGCACCGAAATGGCATAGCATTGCAAAAAATTAGCATGAACAGTTTAATAGTTAAATTACAGTGCATACTTACTTGGTTTATGTAATACACTAGCTTAATACCCGTGCTTCGCTCTAGGGAATTTGTTTTTTTCATCGCTATGATTCATAATTAATTGTGAAATTTTTTCTCATTTTCTTTCATCTATTATTTCGCAACAGTGAATTATAACATGTATTTGTGTATAGATCGGGATTGTTTTGATCAGCTTACGTCTAAAATATTTTCTTAAAATGAATAAGTGCTAAATTTCAGCTCTCTAGCTTTAGGGAAAGAAACCAATTATTATTTATTGTTTTTAGGGGTTGCTATTACATTTTCAACAACACGTAACAAAATGTAAAACTGGTTTATTTTTTATATGTATCTTGTAAGAAATAAATTTACAAAATTTCAGATCTATAGCTTTAAGGAAAGTATAAAAATAAATATTTATAGTTTTTAGAGGTTGCTATCACATTTTCAAAACTATAGCAACACGTAACAAAATATGAAACTCATTTACTTTTTATATGTGTTTGTAAGAAATAAATGTAAAACATTTCAGCTTTAAAGAAAGTAAAACAAACAACATTTGCTGTTTAAGGGGATGTTTCAACACTTAAAGGCCAAATATTTCAAAATCCTATCTTAGTGCGCTTCTAGCGCCTATGAGTAATATGTGTACCAAATATGGCACGTCCTTGGCGGTATTAAATGAATATTTATAGATATATAGGGGTTGTTCCTAAATTGCATCCCTTAGCAGAACATGATAAAACAAAAACCTGGTTTATATTTTTTTATATGTATCTTGTAAGAAATAATTGTAAAAAATTTCAGCTTTCTAGCTTTAAGGAAAGTATAAAAAACAATGTTTAATGTTTTAGGGGTTGTTTTAACCCTTAAATGCCAAATATTTTAAAATCGTTCCTAGGAGGTATTCAATTAATATTTACAGTTTTAGGGGTTGTTACCCCACACAGCATTTCATCCCTTAGCAGAACGTGAAAAAATGTAAAACTGATTTACTTTTTATATATATTGTGTAAAAATAAATGTACAAAATTTTAGTTTTCTATCTTTAAGAAAATCATAACAAACAATACTTATTGTTTTAGGGGTTGTTTCAACCCTTACAGATAATATATTTAAAACTGCTTTATTATTGCGCCTCTAGCCCCTGTGACAAATATGTGTACCAAATTTCACGTTCCTAGGCGGTAGGATTTTTGAGATATATAACAAACAATATTTATTGTTTTAAGGGTTGTTTCAACCCATACAGGCCAAATATTTAAAAATGATTTTGTATTGCTCCTCTAGCCCCTGTGACAAATATGTGTAGCAAATTTCACGTTCCTAGGCGGTAGGGTTTTTGAGATATATACCAAACATATTTATTGTTTTAGGGTTTGTTTCAACCCTTAGAGACCAAATATTTAAAAATCCTTTCTTAGTGCGCCTCTAGTGCATATGAGGAATATGTGTACCAAATTTCAAGTTCCTAGGTGGTATGGTTTTTGAGATACTGTGATCAGTCAGTGAGTGAGTGGGTATTCGATTTTATATATAGAGATTAGCAATTTCTTGCCACGCCAGTTCCTTTACATCTTTATCTCTGTATTCTCTATGATAACATCCCAAAGAGCTGGACGCTTACTTACTTCGTCAATAAAAACACTTACCATACTCATAACTGCACTTAAAAAAATCACAGTATTTATAAACAAACTCCGGAAAGCGGACGATGTACATAGAAAGAAGTGGTGAGAAGAGAACAGCTCAGTTCGCTTGCACGAGTCGAGATACGTTTGAGACGCGTTGCCGACGTCTGCTACGTATTAATACTCCTGTGTGAAGTGACCCATTTGATATAATTGTGAGATACGTCTCAGACGTCTTACAAAGACGTCGGAGGAGTATTAATACGTTCTGTGTGAAGTGGCCTTTATGCTACAAGATTTACTTTGCGCGGATCTTTTAAAAGTGTTGATGCTTTTAGGGCAGAAAAACTTCTCTCGACCGACGCAGTTGTAGCTAGAAATTTAGCTGAAAATACAACTTCATTGAAAGAACTGTCTAAATGTTCTATTTACAAAAATGTAACTAAAGCGCCGAAATGTGTGATTACTAGACTCTCTAACACTAATGAAGGTCAAAGTGAGAGAAAGAACAAAGTTATGGTAGGGATGGACGCGGGGTGTGGTAGTATTGAGCCACATGGATAGATGCACTATTATAAATTTAGCCAATCCTTTAATTGTTTCACGTAGAATTTTGGTTTATTTTCTGTGAAATATGTCATTGTTTGTCACAAATCTTCTATTATTTGATTAAAATACTATTTTTTCATTATTTTGCCATGGCAGCCACTGTAGATATCAGCTTGTGTTCTATCTTCCCTGAAACAAATTCTATGTGTTCAAAATTGTTTAGACAAATAATGTCATTATCAAACACAATGATTGAAATTTATACATACACCAGGTATTCTTAGAACCTTATTGAGAGTTTACTCGGATAAAATTTATGTAAATTAATTATAACTAGATAAGAAAACCTCCTCCATATATCCACGTCTTGGAGTAATTTCACTCTATTAAAGTTAATAACTTTAAGAGAAAAGATTATGCAATCATTTGCCTGTTCTAGTACTTATGATAAGTATTTAATTGCTCAAGTATGTTATGTTATTTAATACATGGTATTCTATGTCGCTCGTGATAGGCCAAATTAATTCTGACTTTGTTTCTGTAACAGTGTTGCGTTTGTAGGTATTACTGAAACTGTGACAAAATTTGATACACACAATCTTAAATTACATTTCACAATTATGCGTAACTCTCGTTATATTTAAATCTCAATAACAGTAATAACATTTCAAATTATTAGTGTATCTTAGAAAACGAACATGATTGGATAAAAAAAAGACACACTGGGACTATGAAGTGTTAAATACCTTTTGTAACAAATTTATATTTTTGCTGAAGACTGTCTCCAATACACCATCTAGTTTTCGTACATGGTTCTTTATTGCTAGGAGAAATATATACAATTATTTTTGGAATAATGAAAAACAAATACTAAAGTGGAGAATTTATGATGATTAGTGATGCAAGTTATATCCCATGTGCAACTGGTTCCTCCATAAGGGTTCTATCCATTCCCATGTTACTAACGTTTTTGTATAGTTTTTGTGTAGGTAGGCCTACTTGGGATGGAGGTTAACTGAAAATGATCTTTCAGATTTACTTTGAATTCTTTATAAGACCTTCAAAGTGTTAAATTCACATGGTATTAGCTTCACGTACTACAACTCAAAATTACGTGATAATATAATATTGTTTGAATCCAGCCTAGTTGGAAGTATTGTACGGAATAAACTACAACTCAATTTCAGATTAAATTAGAGACTTCTGATTTGTTTATCATTACAATAAAATGTTAGTTTATAAATAACTCTTGTTTTATTTTGTGATTTAAAAATACAAAATAGTAAACATATATTATGATAAACATAAAATTATATCCACTAACGTTCAAAGTAAGAATATATCAGGGTTCAGAATGAAAACGATAATCTTTCAACTGACTCAAAATATTATTTTAAGCTTCAATAATTCCAAATGACAACATTTCTGGATAAGACTGATACCTGGCCTAGATTCATATTCGACTAACGAAATTACCATTTATTGAAGAACTAAAAGAAGCGTTAAAAAACCTGAGTGAGTATGTCTAAATACAACAATAATAATTTTTATCCTAGGCCGATGTGCCCCCTTCTTAGCTGCGGACCCCGGGGCTCTGGTCCCCTGCCCAGCTATCTCACCTGCCCTGCTCTAAACTATACAAGTATTGTCCGTGCTACTTGGTGCTAGAATTATTTTGCATGATTGTGGAGTGAAGAGAGTCGGGTTTAAAACTAATTTCATCTTGACAAACTATTATTTTCAGTGAGATTCTCCAATAAGGGTGACTTCAGTTTTAGAGTTGTAGACGAAAGAGTATCAAAACACACTAAGTTAGTAGAAATTAGTTGAGTTGTGGTAATCCGAACCCACAGTTGTCTGAATGACGCGGTAATCCGAACAAATCTGAAACTATAGATCATCCATCTCCCGACCACT
The DNA here is from genome assembly GCA_018207615.1 of Philaenus spumarius. Taxonomy (NCBI): domain Eukaryota; kingdom Metazoa; phylum Arthropoda; class Insecta; order Hemiptera; family Aphrophoridae; genus Philaenus; species Philaenus spumarius. Next base: position 369,860 of record JAGFPH010000159.1, on the reverse strand, counting down.
TATAATCAATTCATTAAAAAAAAAAAACTCTTTTATAAAGCGAATTCTAATTTTAACCAGTTTTAACTAACTAACCATCTAACTTGAAAGTCTAACCATTAAAAAAAAATGTATTACGTGTATACATACTTCCACTTATTTTTATTAAAATGTGTTTTTGTGTTAACCTTCGTAGTCCGAACAATTTGATAGTCGAAAGAGGTCCTTGCAAACAAATATTCGGATTACCGCGACCGCACTGTAATTGATGTGCACAAATAAATAAAACAGGTAACTTTTCACTCGTTCCTTTTTTAACTCTGAGTGAAATTTTATTAATTAATTTTACAAGCCTCTGAAGTTTTTCGACTGATGAATCTTGTGAGAACCACTACAATTGCACTTGGGGTTGCTAACAAAAGAGGGGAGTTTTTACATTATCTCTTAGAACACGTTTTTCATGTCACTTCGTTGACCATCGTGTTGAATATAAACAGTTAAGTAAAAGCAATTAATGGGGTTTCCAGCATTATATTCCTGATAACTTGTAAATTGTCCCCTATACCAGAAAAACTCATTCTGTACTACATATTTGACGATTCTTCTTTTAATTTAAACAAATTATGGAAACATTATGAGTCAGCCAAGAAATCGTAGTACATCATTTTTGTGTTTTTTATAAGTGCACAATTTCAACGCCGAAATTACAATTTCAAATTGCATAGCCGTTTATGTATTTTTTCGAACCCTTTCGTTCGAGGTAGAGGCAGAGTTGAGGTCTTTTTCTAATCGACCTAGGTTTTCTTACCCTAGATTTTGAAACTGTGAAAGCCACACACACAATGGCCAAACAAAAATATTACTTACATATTGGATTCTTCATTTTATTTAACATACACTGTTATGTTTATCAAAGTGTAATTTGTTTATACTTACTACACTACTGATACAAGTTTTGGTTGAATAATTATTTTAGAAACAAAATTTACATTTGAATGAATCGTAAAACGGTTAGGACAAGGTGGTAACTACTGAGCTCTATAAAATGCAGGTAGCGACACATTACCCGTCTCAGATCTATTGTGAATAAATTAATAAATTTAAAAATATATGGGTTTTGAATATATTTAGAATGTAAACATAGGTTCAGTATACATAATTTTAAAGTCCTTATAAAAGTAAACATTGTAAAACGAATAGTTTTAATTTACCTGGTGACATTACAACTTGGCGACACCGAACGTTCAAAATTTTGGTTTTAAAATTTGTATTTACTACGACTAAAGAGTTTTACTCTTAAAATTCAAAATTTTACCTGGTTTCAGTTGAATCTAAGTATTTAAACTCAATCGTTTTGCCCAAAATACATGTGGGACTTGTGGGATGTTACATCCTGTGTATAATTGCTTTGAAAATCAATAAAAAACTTATCAACATTACCAAGTGTAGAACAAATGGCAAACCGAATGATTTGATTAAAATATTGTGAAACATATTCACTATAGGAAATAATAGAAAACCCACATAGTGCATGCCATTTGGCTAGCAGAGGCAGAACGAATTTGGTATATTTCATGTTTTACTATTGCAAACTTCTACAATTTTACAATATCCGCATTCCGCGTGACGTCATTTAATGATTTAAACACGCGGGTTGTCGTGCATATCGCCGTAGGAAATCCCCGTAAAAACTATCAAGGCGGCTCCAAGAGGGTGGCGTCAATATTTATAATCGTGTAACAATTACAATGACGGCTCTTTTAGTTTGAAATTTCAAGAAAAATGTAATTCCATGAAACTTGTAGATACACGAAAAACACAATTTGCGCGATTTCATTACATATCAAAATATATCCAGTTAAACAAACGGACTGGACAAACAACGGAAATCCACATATATAAATGTGCACGCGTTAAATAAGGTACACATATAACTGAATCAGGTAAAGAGTAACTCGACGTCCCTTGATTAGTGCTGCAGTTCTATTTACATTGTAGTCTAACAAAGCGTAAATTTACATGTAAATATCTCTGACACTGTTGGTTTTATTAAAAATGGCCCAGGGCGCCCACATCCGGGGTCAGAGGAAGGCCGCGACCCCGACCCTTAGCTCACTGGGAAAGGAAAATATGCATATTAATAATTATAGTCAGCGATTTTTCTTTTAAGAGAATTATTTAAAAGTCAGTATTACTAAGAAGTGGTTTAGCACTAGAATATTTTTTAAATGTTATGTACCGTTTCATTTTACATCAACTTACTTTATTTTTTACAAGAGCTCAAGCATGAGCTGCTGGGTCACTACTTGGTACGGCCTCAAGGCGCGGTGCAGCTTTGTGTATATGCATTGACGGTGTAAAGGTACAGACTCACTGCTGTGTGGGTTAATATCCCACCTAAACTGCCATATTGGCTTCTCAAATTTGAAAAGTTTTCCGGGAGAGATCAAAAATTTCTCTGGACCCCTTTTGCCGAAGGAGGGGAGGGTACTTTTTAATCCCATTCTCCCAGCCTACTGCCAACCCTAGAAAATATATGGAAGCGCTTGAATACATCTGGTTAGTTCGATGTATTAATTGCTGTATAAACTGTATAATTAAACATGTTGGTAAACGTTCTGGGCTGCTGGCGAGACTAAACCCTTTTGACAACTCGCTCTTCTCGTTTCCAATGTCCTGCTGCATAACTTCATAGTGACTCCAAGCCTACCATTGACATACACATTAATATTAAGGTTAAACCGGCGACATCTCAGTTATAAAAAAAAGAAGAAAAAGTTTTCATGTGCTACGGTTATGCTGTCGTAGATTCGAATTCAGCTGTTGATGGTTGCTTTTTTCGTATGTTATTCCACGCCCTACCCTTTATTTAGAGCCACAAAGCAAAGGCGTTAGAGTATGGCTAAGATCGATTTTTAAACAAGGAGTGATTCATTCCTGAAATAGCTTGTAAAACTAACATTGTAAATCTTATATCGTAAACATAAGAAATGCACTTCGTAATGAAAAAAAAAATATATATATATATATATAGAAAAGAATAAAGTTGTGAATGTTGAGTAAGGATTAACTGTTACTATTTTGCTAAATAAATGTCAACAACGCAGGAGAATTTGTTTCCTCTAATACTTACTAACCCTTTAACTTTCATGTATAAGTGAGTCTTGTAAACATACTTTGTTTTTATGAATAAATTATTTGCCATTAGCCCTGTGGCTGCTGAAGGAGGAGGTGATTTACTTAGGTACGTTAGAGCCATGAAGTAAGGGCAAGCCTACTTTATTCTGACCTTTATTAATAAAGGAAATCCAATTAGTCCTTTACCGTACCTTCATAAATATAAACTAGTTGAGTTTTATGTGCCTAACCTATTATAAATATAGGGCGTTCCTTCATGTCATCGAGTGTTTTAATATCAAAATTATATACAGATAAGATGGACCATGTAGAAATTTTGCTAAATATTTTAAAATTGGTATTCTTAATGACCAAGAAAGTTTAGTTGCAATAATTTCTGGTGCAATTAAAAAACATATTAGACGTATTTTGAGAACTATTTTGGTGTTTCGCTAACTCAATAGGCAATAGATGATGGATTTAGAATTTGAATAAAAGTGTTCATTAAATAAAAGGTTGAAATCAGTGGGCACGGCTCAATAAAGCTTTGTGAAATAGTACAACAAGTTTTCATTTATTTATTTATAATGGAATTTCACCAAGAACCAACGGTCGTTAGTATAAATAGTTTATTTTTTTAAAGTTCAAACATCTGTAGGGTCATTATCGCCTGTTTAGAATGAGCTCAAAAGCCATTTGACTACAATAAGTTAATGATTGTTAAATCTAAACAAAATAACAGAACAAAATCCTAATTTGCTGAGCTGTGAGACTCAACAATAACAAGATAGACCATCAGTTTTAAAACAAACATAAAATTACGTCGAATAATTTTTACCCCCCGCTTCTCCCCTCGCCACCACAAGGTCACCGACTGTACTCGGACCTTTTTATTAAAATCACACTTTAACACTACTTAACTTTAAACTTGATTGACAGTTGCAACATTACCTCTTAACAATTTGGAAAGAGAACGTGGAAAATCTAGTCCTCAAATTATTTCCTGCTCAATATTTTAAAAGTAAATGCTTATTTGATAATAAGCAGACGAGAGATCACAATGTCCTCTCGTAGTCCAGAACGAATAGAAGATGACCACGGTTGAACAACACACTTAATTTCCCTTAGTTTATTACTCTGTATAATTTACCATTTATCTTCCCAATCAAGATAAATAACCTGCTTAGCATTAGATGTAAAATCGAATGGCATTACATGAGTGAACGGGCTGATGTGCACCTTTCTTCGCAATATCATCGGCGTTTTCATTGCTGTTAATACAAAATGTGAATTGAAATCCAACAAATTGGCACCTCTTTTTCCCTAGAGTTGGAGAGCATAGATGGTATAAAGAATATTGTTAACTAAGAATTGTTTAGAGTACTGTAAGTATTATGGAGTTCTGTGGCAACAGAATGCTGATTGTATTTGGGCTCTGTTTGTTGACAATGATTTTAGACTGATTACCTGACCAGTATCCATCAAACTTTTAAAATAACTAGAATTTGATGACAATACAGTTTTAGGTTTAGTATTTCGTTTGTCCCTATAGGTTTTTTTTTTCTTTGGAGGGGGAGTCATTGTTCCCTTAATTAGAGATCACACCTGAGTCAGAACTCGGAGAATATTTTTACCTCTTTTGGGGATTATGAATTCAAATTAGTCTCTGGAACCTTGGGGAGCATTTTAATTGGGTTGACAAAGCAACTTGAATCATCAGTGTTAAACGTTGCTTTTGGTTGATTAGTGGTTTATAACACAATATAATTCTGATACTAAAACTGACATTATTGATGACATTTGTTCTGTTAGAGAACTTAGAGAACTAGTATTTTTATTTCTGAAAGAGATGAGCCCTGAGTCTTCATTGCAGGTTTAGTAGCAGCCTTTTAAAAGGACATTCTTGGTGAAGTAATTGAAGGAGTATTTTTTTAAAGTTCTTATTAGCTTCTTGGAAAGCGAAGCTTATTCAGTGTTTCTGTCTTAAGAATAGCATTTTCTTCAAACATTTTGGTCAACTAAAATACCAGGAAGAATGATTGCTCTTGCAACTTGTACACATATACATATTCGCGTTCACAAACGTCTTTTAAATGTTTGTCTCCACAACGAGCACAAACATCTTCAATTTTGATACGCGAAACACCGGTCTTAGAGACAAGAGTTCTTCTTGTAGTTCTTCGTTAGATTGGTCTAGAATATAAAAATCTTGGGTAAATGTAGAAATTTGTATGATTCAACGACAGTTGGAACTTTCTGGCAGTACTTGGAGCCACAGAGGACGTCAAACACATGTGTAGCTAGTTTGGATCCAGTTGTGGGGACAAATTCCACATTGCGGTACTCTATATTAAGTTTAAAAATAATGTGTGAAATAATTTCGAATTATAAAATATTTTGTAAAAATACAAAAATGTGGATGGTTGGTAAACGAAACCTTTCTTAACAAAAAGTTTATATTGATCAATTGTTTATTACAATTAAATAAGTTATTATTCCCATTGTATGTATTTCATACTAATAATACTATAAATAGGTCGGAGAAATTTATAATATTTGAAAACAATCTTTTATGGTGGGTAATTTATGCTCTCTTAAGTAACATAATCTCATTGTTTTTATAAGATTTAATTTTAGTATTAAAATTAAATTAAAAAAGGTTATGTACATTTAGTTGTAGTTGCTATGGTAACGAATACATATTAATACATACACAGCTGGCTGTGTTCATCAATTTAGCAAAATTATAACAGTAATAGACTTTAAAAAAAAGCATATAAACAGGTCGAATTGAGAACCTCCTCCTTTTTTTGAAGTCGGCTAAAAATGGCTGGCATTGTAAAATCAACTATTAGTTTTACCCTACAATTAATTACCTAAGTAACAGGGTATTTTTAACTTTTTCAATAATGATCAAGTTGATTTTGTATTTACATATAACTACAATTAATTTTGTTGAAATTCCTACAATTTTAGTTCTTTTGCCAAATATACATTTCCTAAAGGAAATGTCACAGTATATTGAACTTAATAATGTGTTAATGTGTGTGTTGGCTTTGTTTTATGTGTTAATGTTTGTGCGTGCGTAAATTATTAACGTTTATAGATAAGTAAAACGTTCTACCTGAAATACAAGCTTCGTTAAATTATTCCGTTCACAATTTTGTGGATGACTTGAAAAGCATGTAAAGTCTCATTTAGTGTTATTATACGCCAATATATTTATAAAATGTATTTTTGCCAGCTCTGTATTTCATTGTTCATTACGCTTTAAACAACTTTTAATTCCAACTTTTCGACCTTTTTTAGTAGAAATAGCTTACTCATTAGTTATTTCTAAATTTAAGCTTCTAGCCAGTCAATTATGCAACATTCTAATCTTGAAATTATGATTTTAAAATAATGTACTGTGGTTGTAAAATAAACAAAACAAATTTAGGTATTGAAATTGATTCCTTTTTTTCCAGGATGTCTGTATGAGGAAACGGGAACAAAACTTTATGTTGGGAAATATAAACTAGCAAGAACTATTACCAGTCAGTGAAATGCTCAATGGAAAGTCTTCTAGTGTTAGTGACGAGGAAGAAGCGAACAATCATCTAATGGTAGTATTAGCGAGGTCAACGCCGAATTCACCGAACGCTTATCGTTTAAATTTCAGTCAAGGGATTCGGATAGTCAATCAAAAAAATGGGTCAGTTTTTTTAAGACCGACAATATCCAAATTGGAAAAATGCATTTCAGAGCCGGATGTATGCAATACAATGGGTTTGGCAGAAACAAACGAGAAGCAGGCACACGAACCATCGTGTTCAGGATCAAAATCTGATGGTCATATTGCAGGCATCCCGGATGAAGAGGATCGCATTGCTGACGATCTAGAAGATAAGTGCAAGGTAAGTCAAACTAGTTGTTTTCATACTCTGTTAAAAGTATTGCTTTTGTAATAAAGAATATGGTTTCTGTGGAACTTGCAGACATTATGTAATGCAATATGTTTGGTTGCGTTTTTTTCTACAATGTTTGTAGTCTTTCACACAAATTTCTGGAGAAGAATGCCTATTAGATGTAATATTGGTGATACTTCCATAGTCATGTTATCTATGTTACTAGGTCATATGGTCTTCCTTCGCACTTCCATTGTTTTACCTTATGCATCCTTACTTCAGCATTGCCTCCTTATGTATCCTCATATCGAATGGATAAATATTCAGGAGTAGCTCCAATGCAGTCGAAGGAGTAGTCCTGATGGAACCCGTTACATTAAGGTGTGCCACTAGTCTTTGCACCTATTTGCATTTTGGGTACCACACCAGAAGTGCATACGAACCTTGGGAGTTATCAGAGCTGATATATCCACATGGAGATCCTGAATGTCCTCCGCATTTCCATAACTCCCCACGTGGGACCTAACCCAAATGCATTATCTAGTATAATACCTAGATACTTAACCTACTGTGTATGTCGGTGTCCAACCTAGTGCCATATAGTGTCGGTACTTTTATACCCTCCAGCTTGATATACATGCATGACAGGAACATTATATATCTGAATGCTTGGGGTCATTCTACATGCCAAACTCCATACTAGTGGAATGCAGGGCAGTGTCAAACTAACCCCAAATATAACCAGGGCCACTTGAGTACGTCTTTACAAATACTGGAAAGATTTCATGCCATGTATGACTAAAATTCCGCACGATAAAATGTCTTCAGTGATCAACTTGTTCTTTGTTCTGTTGAAAAGACAGATTATCTTTTAAAGGATAATCCATGGAAAAACATCTCCCATTCTTCAGGTATATCCTCCTCGGAACCACCTTTCCGCATTACATCCAGATGAGCGCCAACCTGGTTTTACTTTTAAAAAATATTTAGATTTACAGCGAGTGATTTCTAACTTCATTTAAGTCTCCAACTCTCGGTTCTTTTCATGCCATCAACTACATACAAAGAAAGTGTTGCTTCTGATCAGTAATAAACCTGATAAGGTTTAAAACTGTACATATAAACTAGGATAATTAAATGGAAGCACCAAGCTATTACTTTATTATTTAGCATAATGCAACAATTTAAATTGACTTTCTATTTCTAAGAATTTTTATATTATTAATAAACATACAATACTTTTTAAGATTATGTTACTTTATAAACGTACAATTTTTACTTTTCCTCTTTTGTTTTATGTTTTATTCTAACTCATTATTTAATAGGATCATTAAACGATCCATACTTGAAGATATTAAGACAGATTTTACAAATACTAAATGCATTTCAAATGTTTTAATTCGTAACAATATTACCTGCAACTAAAAATGAATGTTTAGAACTTGACAATAACAATCCGAAATGCTTCATACAATAAGTATGTTACATCTACCCTCGTTGAAAAGAGCGAATAGGGTGGGTGTTTAAATAACCATTGTTTAGATTTATGAAGCTCCGAAACGTTTTTACAAAGAACTGTTAGGTTAGGGCTGTATAGAAACTTAGCATTGGACAGAAACAATAAAAACGACAGAATGTGAAGAGACATGAAACTCATTCTACGTTCATTGTAAAGTTCAAAGCTAAATAGCAATTATATTACGCTAATTCAATATTAATGATACTGTTTTAAATAGTGATTAAAATAAAAAGGAAATAGTATGCTTAAATTTCATGAAATGGTACTTGGCCATTAGCTTTCATTAAATATGTTTATCAATTTTTAGTAACAGAAACAAAGAATAAAGCCCCTTTGCTTTTAACCTAATTAGAAATACAACTGTAGCGGGAAAATACCCATGACAAGAATTAATACAAAGTATGGCTAGTTGACCAGGTGCTAATCGGTTAACCCCATTTTACTTTCTCTCTATACTATATATTGCGAAAGTATAGTGATCTAAAAAAAATCGATGTTGAGATTTTTGTGGAAATATCGGTTTTGGGACCCCTTGAGTCCAAAAAAGTGGTTTTTACAAAATGTCTGTCTGTCTGTATGTATATAAAGCTAGAAAGAAAACTATTTGATCGATTTTGAACAAATTTGCACTAAACATGTCAATTAGGCCTGTATAGAGCACGAAAAAAGGTTTTGAAAAATTTGGAAAAACAACCCCCTTTTTGGCTAAAAAACCCTCCAAAAATCAGTTTTTAGTTTTTGATAAAAAAAATGGTTCTAACGATTTTGATAAAATTTGGCTTATTTGTAGCCCTTAATTAATGTACCCTACCATATGCAAAAAACACCATCTTTCTAAAAATTATCGTTTAGCTAATAACAGATTTTTGGGGGTTGTTTTTCAAAATGTTTCTAATCTTTTCGTACATCTACAGGCCTAATTGACATGTTTGGTGCAAATTTTTTTCGAAATCGATCGAATAGTTTTCTCTCTAGCTAATAATATTAATATTTATTAGTTATTCTCCTACTTTAATACTATTATGAAGTCACAGTGAATCTGTTTAATAATTTAAATATGTTTGTGAGGATGTATGTGGCAGTTTCTGGTACCGTTTATTTAAGCTAATTTTACATTTTTAACTGTCCCAAGCATTATCAATTAGGTTATAAAATAAAGTCTAGACATTTTTATAACTACTTGGTGCAATTGAACCTGGCAATATACTAATATTATCCATTGTATATTTTGTTTTTGGAAATACCATTTTATTTAACAATCACACAATTTTTGTTTCAAAATTATAGTTGTTAAGCTATGCGTTATTGCTCGGGCGATATTTTTCCTTAAGTTCGTTTGTAGGCGGTAATGCACAATTTAAAAATAGCATTAATTACAAATAAGTACACTATTATATTATTAGCTCAGGGAAATGGCATTTCTCAACAATATAAACTGCAGCAGATTTTAGTTAAACCAAAAACTAACAAGATACATTAAATAAGCTAATTGTTTTGGAGAGTAATTTGCAGGGCCAAAGCACAAAAAATGGTATTATTATGATATTTTACATAGTGATATTGCCACTACTTCCATAATAAAACTTTTGTTTTTTTTTATATATATATAATAATAATGAAATCTGTACACAGTAAATGCTCAATAAATAATGGTAAATAAATCAATAAAATCCCTACAAAAAGTATTATTATCTTGACTAGTGATGGATTATCAAAAAGACATTTATTTGTTCTCCAACATCCCACATCCTCCGCGATCTTCCTCGCGTCTTGTTTGCTTTTGGCCTCTACACATCTACTCGTATATTTTTGGACATATTTCAGGAGTTAGGAATTTCATCAAGTCAAGTAATTTTAGGGATTTTAAAAATGTTATAAAATTTACGTTTCTAATCACAATAAAATTATTCATATTTAGTTGATGTTTAATTTTTTTTTATTGAGAAGTATTTCATTTAAAAAAATTACAAATAATACTAATAACTATGTCATTGTAAATAAACGTTACCAGGAACTGGCACATACTTTATCACAAATACATTTAAATTACTAAACAGATTCACTGTGACTTGTAGGGTGGGGTAGGAGTGTTTTTTTATTAAAGTTGGAGATTAACTAATAAATATTATTATTATTATAACTATTATCTAGAGAGAAAACTATTCGATCGATTTCGAAAAAATTTTCACCAAACACGTCAGTTAGGTCTTCATAGATGCACGTAAAATGGTTTTGAATTTTTTTTAAAACAACCCGCTTTATGGCCAAAAAACCCCCCAAAACAGTTATTAATTATTATTAGCTAAACGAGAATTTTTAGAAAGATGCTGGTTTTTTAATATGGTAGGGCACATTAAAGGCTACAAATAAGCCAAATTTTATCAAAATCGTTAGAGCCGTTTTTTAATAAAAAAAATAATAACTGATTTTTGGGGGTTTCAAAAAGGGGGTTGTTTTTAAAAATTGTTCAAAACCCTTTTTCGTGCATCTATACAGGCGTACTAAACATGTCTGGTGCAAATTTGGTTGAAATCGATCGAATAGTTTTCTCTCTAGCTTTGTATACTTTTATTAAAGTAGGCGATTAACTAATACATATTATTATTATTAGCTATAGAGAAAACTATTCGATCGATTTCGAACAAATTTGCACCAAACACGTCAATTAGGGCTTTATAGATGCACGTAAAAACGTTTTGAAAATTTTTGAAAAACAACCCCCTTTATGGCCAAAAAACCCCCAAAAATCAGTTATTATTATTATTACTAACTAAACGAGAATTTTTAGAAAGATGCGGGTTTCTGTATATCGTAGGGCACATTAAAGGCTACAAATAAGCAAAATTTTATCAAAATCGTTAGAGCCGTTTTTTTATAAAAAAATAATAACTGTATTTTTGGGGTTTTTTTGGCCAAAAAGGCGGTTGTTTTTCAAAATTGTTCAAAACCCTTTTTCGTGCATCTATACAAGCGTACTGGACATGTCTGGTGCAAATTTGGTTGAAATCGATCGAATAGTTTTCTCTCTAGCTTTGCCTACATACAGACATACATACATACAGACATACAGACATACAGACATAATACATACAGACATACAGACAGACATTTTGTAAAAACCACTTTTTTGGACTCAGGGGGTCCCAAAACGGATATTTCCACAAAAATCTCAACATCGATTTTTTTGCGATCACTATACTTTCTCTATACTATAGTATAGTGAGAAAGTAAAATTACAATTTACAACAATCATACCAAACCCGTTGTTGTGTTCAAATAATGGACTCGTTTACGCCTATTGCTAATTGTGTTTATACAATCTTACTCCAAATATCTTAGGGCCTATTTATTCGTTAACAGTTATAGAATAGTAAACAGTCAAATTTACTGTAATTCAATATGAATACAAATAAATTGGTTGTTTTTGTGTTGATATTTTGTTATTATCAATGCTTGTCGTATAATATTACTAGCATATTAATTTATCAACATCAAGCTGGCGAGACCAGGAATATATATATATATATATAAAGCGTAAGCAGCAATGCCGCATTACTATAGCCGAATTTAATTCTCTTATCCGAGAATATCTGTATTAAATACTGGGAGTTTCCTATGAATTTTGATCCTTATTCCGCGGGGACTGTACCT
>JAGFPH010000159.1:346380-357697 GCA_018207615.1 Philaenus spumarius | reverse complement strand
TTTATTTGTCTTTCGAATGATATAGCTCACAAATTGTACTCGGGCTTATGAGTGGGAGAAATTGCGCAAAAACATTACATGGATAGTGAAAAAATATTTATCGGGAGCTTACTATCAATTTTGTTCCTTGTTCCGGGGACTGTACCTGAAATACCTCTGCACAGGATTGTAGTAAATTTAATTACCTTTCGAATTATATAACTCACAAATTGTACTCGGACTTATGAGTGGGAGAAATTACGTAATTTCCTCGTTGTAACTTTGACATTTTGGTTTGAATCAAATAAGCCGCCATTTTGTATCAAATCGAAAAATAAAGAAATCAGTATCTAGGAAATCATACTAGGACCCTTTCACTAAAAGTTTTAGCAATTTTGAAGTATATTTACTACCACTTATCAAAGGGGGAAAACCCATAAACTTATATACTCCTCAAATCCCAAAAACGAGTAATCGGTATAACTCCGCCATTTAGAATAGGTTCGAAAAACAAAGCATATCTGAAGAATCCTACTAGGACCCTGTAGTTGCTGATAACTGTTTAACTTTTGTGACAAAAACATTTGTACATAAAACTGTAGCTAAGTAATTAAAATTATTCTGATGCACGTATGTCGAACCTTTTATATACTGTTATAGATTTACGTACTAAAAATATTCAAATTTATTTATTGTAGTTATTACTTATTGCAGGGGATCTAAAATTGTCCTGCATACATTCTCTACTATTCGAGAATTTTCATATTGTGTTATTTACGGCGCAATACATTGAAACTAGCCGGTGTCTATTTTTAAAGAGTCACTACTCCGATCTTTTGTACTATTCATCTGAGAAAAACCTTTGTTAACCTTTCCAAATTGTTCGAGGCAGTTAAAAATATTTATTTCAAATGTCGAAAAATTTTCATATGTACAGGCAAACTTGAACATTTCTTATAAAAACTCAATTTTTGGCTTTTTGGGTAGTTTTTATAAATCCAATCGATTAGAAGTTACAAAAGAATTATAAAAGTAAAAAACAAGACGTTATCATATTCCTTACTCCATATCTAAAACTGCAGAACCAAGTTTAAAATTAAAACGTGGATAGAGTACAGTATAGTTTTAAAAACTACAAGTTTGAACAAATATAATATGCAACTCACATTGCAAGAATACAAAAATACAAAATTTTAACAAAACGCATTATTATTATTATTTTTTGGACAAAATCTTTTAAACGGCGTGTTATATTAGATTGGAATTTTGTATTCCAAAGTATTTTGTATTTTATTTTGAAAGTCGAACATATAAATATATGAGATCATTGGTACTTCTGTGTTCAAATGAGAAGATGAGTATGTAAACAAAAACCCAGTAATCAGGTTGTAAAAGGGGTGAGTGAGAAGGACAAAGATTGAAATTGGGAAAATATTTTACAAAATTATTTAATTGCTAAATACGATAGCGAATATACTTCTTAAAAAATGTACAGTAAAGAAATTGCTTTCATCTTGGGTTACTATTTAACATTTCATTGATAAACTGTTAATGTACAAATTATACCAATATGTGTAAACTATGGCCGCTTTGAATAATTTCAAAATGTAAAATTAATATATTATTCTAGTTTGTTCACAATATTGTTTCTGGAAGTATGAGATAATGATTTACCAAGGAAAACATGTAGCCTTAACATTTTAATCCTGCAATGCCAATAACCATTCATAATTTGCTCATCCTTTATTTACGATTCTATGACTTGGAGGACAATTTGTCTACCCCTCAAACTTTCCAGCAATATTATGTGCACTCCTACATGAAGCTTCATATTGTCAGACTTGTTTACACATAATCTTGTCTTCTATCTATGAGGTTTACGATGCCATTGTTCAGCTGCGAGACGACTTTCTACAATCCCATATTGAGTGAGTCGTTCAGTCAATGCGGCTGTTGGCCTATTTATAGGCTTGTAACAATTAGACATTTAATGCTAATCCTCTTGAAACATAAAACATGAGTAATAATTTGTATTATAATTAATATAAATTTATTTTAATATGGCGACTATTTACTTCTCGTGCATTTATGGAAACCAAATAAACTAGCTTAAAAACAATGGCATGGACGAGAGCAAGTAATAAACCATGTAAATAAAGTTACAAATGCAACCATTGTATTTTACTGCTAAAAGTGTACTTTTACTTTAAGAGACCCGGGCTGACTGACATATGCTTTAGCATTTAGGAAAGTGGAACAAAACCGGGTACCCAAATTTAAACATATATAAATAATTATTTTCATGGATCAATAAGTTCGCAAATTGAGGATATTCATCTCTCTTATATATTCAACAAGATTCTAGTCCGGTTTCAGCTTAATATGAATGATATCGTCATAAAAAAGAAATAACTTCGATAATTACAAAAACCCGGTTTTGCCTCACAAACAGGCATTTCAATCAATGCAAAAACTTGAAAGTAAGAACATATTTTATTTTATAGCAAAAAATAAGGAAATCCTTAAAAGTACTACTAATGGATACCTTAAAACTATTTTAGGGACCAAATCTGATTTAAACTAAGAATTTGAATATCGTCCAAGTTTCCAATAATTGGTCTTAATAACTAACAAAAACACACGTTATTAAGAACAGCTTTGGAACATCGTTCATGAGCTCAGCCACGACAAGAGAGACTTTGTATCCATCTCTCCTTTGATATTTTTCAGCTCATTACAAAATGTGCATACTTCGTCTGATGATCTCAAAGAATTTTGTACTTTCAAATTTGTTTGAGGCGGTCTGGTCTTTTCAACCGTCGTTTTCTGCTTTTCACCTTCTTTACAGCTTTGCCATTTTGGTTCTTTAAGTTTGTCTTTTCTTCTTCATCTTTTCTGGCTTTTTCTTCAGTTTCGAAATCATTTTGTATGGTGAGGAGGTCAGTATTACTGTTTTGCCCTTATTCCTATTGGTGATGTTCTTTGCATTTGAAGTTAAACCAATCCCCTCGATGACATTCTTGAAGTCTCAGGAACAACGACCAATTCATCGAGTGGGTTTGGAAATTTGTCGGTTGTAGAACACCGAGAAACTTTGTCTTGGTGCATGTTGACTTGAGAGACGTCTTCGCTGAATGCTGCAGGTTCTAGTAATTCGCCTTATGGTTCTTCGGTTTGAGGCACTAGGCCTACGGCTTCATATATTATGTTGTGACTTGTAAAGCCTAAGGGGCCAATCTCTTGGCCATAATGTACGTTTAAAGGAGCCATGATTGCATCTTCTAATGTTTGTAGAGAATGTGTGAAATGGTGCCGAACGTAAAAAAAAAACATTCGTATTCCTGACTAGTCCGTGGGGTAAAACTTCCTGAGAAGTACCTAATTGTTTTGTTTTGAGCTTAATCTAACGGAGACGTAAAAATTGTCCAACTTCGAATAATTGCTTAGAAAAAGAAGTTCACATTCTTACCTATGTAAATTCAAATGTCCAAATGACACTACTAAATAAAAATAAAAATATTTATACAATAATAAGTACCTGTAGTTTCGACGCTAATCAAACTAAACTTACCAAACATTCTAAACCTAGACGTTTATAATTTTGTATCATTATTATATACTTATAACTAATCGCATTATATGAAGGTGTTTCCAAAAACGTTTCAAAACTTTAAGAGCGTATTTTCCCGCATGAAAACTAAAATAGTTTCTTTGTCCTTTACACGTTTATCTCATTTACTCCCAACACTAAACACAATTCTTTTAACCTTTTATAATTTTGAAATTGTGTTTACTTAAAGAATAACACATTTTTTGTTTGAAGCACCATTTTGGCCACCCTATGCAGTAAGAGGTTATCAGTATCTAATAACCTAACTTAATTATTAGATACTGATAACCTTTGTCCACATCTAGTGTCCTACCTGCAGCTGGACATGAACGACGTAATAATGTGGCCACAAACGTTTTTATTAAATTTTTACGACGAGTTTTACTCCAATTTTGTGTGTGTTAGTGTTATGTGTTCGTGTATGTGTTAGTACAAGCCTGACGAAGCTGACAGTGTTCGGCGAAACAGCGCTGTAGCTATAATCTACAATTAAGGACTGGAAGACAACTAATACAGGGTAATTATAACGATTTAATTCAGTGACCTCATTTTGGTCACTCGTTGTAATAAATTTCGGTCGTATCAATAGATATTCAATATACAATTTTTAGATGATATTTAGAATGTTTACCATAACTTTGAATGAATTCGAAGTTATAAATGGTTTATAAAGGCAATTACTGTGCGTTCTTTGTTCTTTAACCCCTATTGTTTCTACCACTTGTCCTAATGGTTGGTTTTATCAAATACAACTTCTTTTTTTTATTACTTTTAGAGTGTCATTGTGAATTTAAATATTTTTTAAATATTCTGAAGACCGGATATTTTTCTGTTTCCACCCCTTTGGTCCGATTTTGCCCATTAAAGATCTCGACCAAGATCGTTGGATCTTATGTGTCAGTCTGGAAGTAGATTGCGCAAAATTATGGCAGTTATTTTGTAAAACATTATGCAATATAAATAAACTCAATTTGATTGTTTATTGATTTTCCGGAATTTGCAACATGATAACGAATTAACACGCTTGGTTATCCACTTAGCCTAGCCAAAATTTAGTGTTTAACAAAAACAATTATTATATCTTTTGAACGTTGAATAACGAATTTAAAACTTATAAGACCAGTTTTAAAAGACCATTCTAAAAAAAGAAAAAAGACAAAATTTTTCAAACAAAAATCAACCAAATTCCTTCACTCATTACAAAATAGAATTGATTTCAATTCTTTGATTAGAAATAACTTTGGAAAACTATGCATTTTACTAAAAAGAGAACCAATTTCCCATAGTTTTCTTCGACGAAAGATATCACTGTCAAATTAAAATTAGAAATAACCGGAAACGTGTATCTAGAACATAGATAAATGTTTATAGTTTACTTAATAACATTTGGAAGCGCCTCTTTTCTTGGGCGACAATCCTTCTTGATGCACTCAAATTCATAAAACGATGTGGGTATTTTTTTAAATACTGTATAATTAAATGCATTAGGATCATACTGTTACTCATAAAACATACAGTTTACTTTGACAAACTACATTTTACTTTAAACAAATTTCACTCTTTTCAATATTTAAATCAAAAATCTTTAAGTACTTGTATATTCTTTTTTTATAATAATGGGTAATTAATTACCTTATTTTTATCCGTCGAGCACTCTAAAATATATCCTTTCTGGATTACCGGTTTCGATGGTTCATGCCACCATCATCAGATCAACCTCAAAAATAATTCATTCCACTGTTGTGGAACACGTCGTAATAAACTATACACAATTAACACAAAACATTAAAAAACACAAACACTTGAACAAATTTAAATATATACACTGAAAAAACAACTTTACAAATCACATGAGGACTCCTCTACACATGTCATTTCATGGAGGGCATGTGTACAACTGTGGTCTTGTGCAATCTTATATATGAGATAAGGATGTCCAATCATGATGGTATTGAGTCAACAATTTTATCTCAGGTTAATGGCTGTGTTAAATAAGGTAATAAGGTAATAAATAAAGGTAATATTTTGATTTGATAAAAATAAGGTACTGTAATTAATTACCCATTATTATAATAATTGCATTCTTGGAAGCTAAATAACATCATGTTTATTCCTAATTTCTTTTTTTATTGGAAACTTAGTTAAAATTCTTACTTTCTTGTGATTTTGGTATCGTATTGTACACGTTTGACAGATTTCAAGTTTTTATGAATAACCTATAGAGTGGTCATTGTGTGTTGAACGGAAATACTTTTTTTGTGAATTCAAAACTTAAAAGGTTAATCTGTGAGTGCAAAATATTCAAAAAGTATCATACCTTTATTACTATAAAACTTGAATACAAATGTACCTTTACTATTTAAATCGCGTTTCAAAAAACATTTCGCCATCTTCAGTGTACAGAGTTTTAGAAAGCTACGGTTCACATTAAACCTCTATAAATTAAAAAAAAAAAATTCTCGGATTTAACTGATGTTTATGCTAGTGTTTCAGAGCAATGTTAAAGCGTAAAGTTAGTTGAGTTTTAGAAGTTATTTTATTTTAAGTTTTTGTTAAGTTTAAGTAAGTTTACTGTTTTAAGTTTTAAAATGTATTGTAAATGTGTTTTGTAACAACTTTCAACGTTTAGTGTTTTTGAGCATAGTGAAAAATACAAATACAAGTAAGTACTTTGTTATTAGGCCTACTAAACTATTAAATTAAGTTTTATAAGATATTCCGATTAACTTTATACATTAAACATGTACCATTCTGAACTTAAACTAATTTTAGTTTCTTATGATATTACAATTTATACTACTTAGGCCCTAACTGAGCAAAATTTAAATTACCTATTTATGTTTACTTTGACAAATGTACAAAGTCAATTAAAAATTACTAACATTTTGATTAAGAATAGTGATGATGTAAAGTCTATATTAATATTTACATGGGCAAAAGTAATTATTGCAAGTAACAAGATCGTATAAAGTTTTGAATGTTTTAATACTGGTATTTATAATAAAAGTGAAATGCAGTCTCTGGAGTCTAACATACGACGGAAGTATTTTGTTCAAAAATCATTGTTAAGTTATACTCCAGGATTGACAAATTCATAATTAAGTAGTTTATCATTTTTAATAATAATATTTTTTATTTGGAAGGGATTGTATTGACTCAGTTAGAAAGGTTGTGATGGTTTCTTATCTTTACATTTTTAAGATTTCATGAGGTTTAAGAGTTCAAATTTATGAATTGCAGAGTCTCCAATTAAAAACTCGACAGAGTGGAGTCTAGCACCATCAAAACTCCAGACCGCACTTTGCATTATGTTGGAATGGATAATAAAAGACGGCGCGGACACGTTTTCCACCCTTCTTCCTCTTCTCCCTAGCATAAACTTTAGCGAGTGCAATGTCTAATTATTTAGGAAACATTTCATCTAGGCATTTCTTAAAAGTTAAGTAGTAGTTTTATTAAAATAAATCTATCTGCGTTATTAGTCCTACTGGTTTGTTAGTTCCATTTTAAGAAGGAAGGAACCATGATTGTATTTAATCATTTTTAGTAATATACGAAATTGAACATAAAGTCGAGATATCTTTCACAATTAATTAAGTAATAAGTCCTAAAACTGGGTTAAACAACGATTAACTAAGATTTAAATAGATCTATTCAGACTCATTTTAATATTTATTTTATTGCTGTAGCAATTAGTTCTACACAATGAGAGGAATATAATTTTAAGATTGGCCTAACCTGTATTTTATTAAAATATGTTTTACTAATGGTTCACTTGATTTAACGGAAAAACTTTAACAAAATTCGATTATCAAATAATTGAGGCTGATTAAAGCTGAGCATTCTTATCCACAAAGCTGAAGTAAAAGACTATTAGCCCAATTGTTTGTCAAATAGATAATAATAGATTTTTATAAGACAATTTCCACATCGATGTCTGTGTGTGTGTGTGTTTTTTTTTTTTATTTAAAAACTATTTACTTTTATTCATTTATCCATATAACTTTATAGATGGATATGAGAAACATTCATAGATGCGTTATTCGATAACAAACAATACATATTGAATGGTAACTTAAACACAACAGCTGTTAGATCGGAATATGGTTAAACAATATCTCCAAAAAGTAAAGTAAAACATCAATAGATAGGAAGTAAATACAGAATTGTTCTGCCCCATTTTAACTCGGACACACCTATTAAAACTATCATAAAACTTCAAAATAAATATGCTTAGGATGGTTAATCTATTTGGGACCAAATATTTGAAGATATACCTTCCTTTTGAATGGGTTCTGGGGTCTTCACTTGTTTCTTATTGTATTTAATTTAATTTACATTGAACTTTAAAATGATACAGATTCTGATTTGTTTCTGGTTTTAATATATATATATATATATATATATAAAGAGTAAATACAAGACTTTAAAAGTAATGAACTAATAAATCAACTATAAGTTATAAAACTGCTAAATTGTAATACAATTTTAACAAATCTTATCTTCTAAAGCGAGAGATAATTGTTTGTCTGCTAAATGGATCTGGAATCTCCGTCTAAGGATTTTTCATTTTTTGATTTTATATGGGGCTTTTGGCCACGAGAAATCGATTGGAAATGGTCACCAGTCTGGGAAAATTCGTTTTCTACGTCTTTTTATTAAATTAAAAAGTGAAATTTGTCCATTTTAAACAATACAAAGCACAGCTGATGCAAATGTTTTCAATGCCATTACAATAATCATCTGCTTTCTTTTAAACTGTATATTTTATTAGAGGTAAGCCTAATGTTGTATCTATTTATAGTTACCATGGCAACGAATACTTCTGCTAAATAAACATACCCTTTATTTAGTTGTTTAATGTTATAGGCCTAACCTAAACGATGTTCACGGAAATTTGCAATAATAGTTATTGACGTGAGCGAACTAGGCCCTAGGCCTAAATCAATATTGAAATATTAAACTTTAATTTAGGCCTGTCTTATTTCTGAGGCAAAGCGTTGAGATTATGGTTAATCCTTTAAACTGTATTTTTATTACAGGTAAGCCTAATGTTGTATATACCCTTTATTTAGTTGTTTAATGTTATAGGCCTAACCTCAAAACTCAATAATCCAATATTTATTATTGAAATCATAGCCCTGCTTATAATCGAGCTTTAGCTCGGTCTCCTGGTACTGTTTTTAATAATGTACAAGGACAAAGATTCTCATTTGTGTTTAAACCATATTTGTATCTTCTTAAATTAAAAAAAAGAAAAGATTTTTAAGAGACTTTAAAGATTCGTGTATTACAAACTATCTCACATTTTTGTTAAAATTTAAATATTTTGTTTCGATTTATACTCTTGTTACTACAAATCTTCGTTTATTGCTTCAAGTAAATAGATAAGGAAAGCGAAACCAAGTAACTGAAGACGTCTTTTCGAAACCTGTTCCGTCAAAATCTCACTAATAGTTGCGGTAATGGGATTCTGGTAATAATATTTTGTTGTTCAAATTACCAATTAGCTGGTTGTCAAACCCTGATAGAGAAAGTGCCGCTTTCTTCTTCCTTCTGTGTTTTCTGGCAATTTTCCTACTCATTTTACTATGTGTTTCTTCAGTTGAATGACCTTGTGGGAGTTCTCAAATGATTTTTTAATGGAACAAAAAAACCTTGTATTGTACAAAAATTCTTGATAATTTGGTCTTGTTTAAGCCTAACCGTTGTTCGAATATAATAATATAATATTACACTAAATTAGATAAAATTTAAAACAAATATAAAAATCTTAAACAACATGGGATTTACATAGATTTTGATTCTGCATGGTAAAATACAAATTTTCAATACATCACCGTCACTTATTCGCTGGAAAACGTGTATTAACGCGAATTAAAATACTCTGCATTGCATTACTAATAACCCCCTATAACACCCGCCAGAAATTGCGCAATTTAAAAGCTATCTATTCAAAACTCAAAATAGAGGGATAACTTAACAACATTTTACTGACCAATTATCATTTTGGATATTGAAACAAATCGATAATCCGAACAACGGTGTCCCGAATTAGTCTGGATTATCAACGACCTACTGAAACTACTTTTAACCGACTTAAAAAACCTCTAAAAAAAATTAATATGCATTTTTATACTTTCCTTAAAGCTGGAGATTTGTAAATGTATTTATTACAAGATACGTATAAAATAAACCAATTTCACATTTTAACACGTTCTGTTAATGGGTGGAATTTAGTAAAAACCCCTAAAACAATAAAAATTATTTTTTATACTTTCTTTAAGCTAGAAAGATGGAAATTTTAACATTTATTTCTTACACGATATATATAAAAAATAAACCAGTTTTACATTTTGTCACATTATGCTAAGAGGTAAAAACGTAGTAACAATCCCTAAATCTATAAATATTAATTGAATACCTTCTAGGAACGTAAAATTTTTACACTTTTTGCTCATAAGCACTAAAGGCGCACTAAGAAAGGATTTTATAATATTTAACCTTTAGGGGTAAAAGAACCCCTAAAACAATTAATATTGTTAAGCGCTAGAGGCGCACTAAGAAAGGATTTTAAAATATTTGGCCTTTAAGGGTTGAAACGACCCCTAAAACAATACGTATTGTTTGTTATACTTTCCTTAAAGCTAGAGTTTTAAAATAAAATTTTACTAAAGGCGCACTAAGAAATGATTTTAAAATATTTAACCTTTAAGGGTCGAAACAACCCCTAAACAATAAATATTGTTTGTTATACTTTCCTTAAAGCTACAGATTAAGAAATTTTGAACATTTATTTCTTACAAGACATATAAAAAGTAAATGTGTTTTACATTTTGTTACGTCCTGCTAAGGGTGAAATTATTATAATTACCTCTTAAAACAACAAATATAGATTTGTATACTTTCCTTAAAGCTAGAGATCTGAAATTTTGTACATATTTCTTACAAGATACATATAAAAAAAATCTGGAAATTGGTCGACCGTGCAGGCCAACCCTAGAACTTCCCGCATAGTTTGAATTTTAAACGCTTAAAAATAAGTTTATTTGTTAAAATACCAAAAAAAGAAAATTTGTGAATTTTTAAACAACGATAACTTTTGAATGCGTCGTTCGATTTTCATTTTTAAAAAAGCATTCTACGCAGTTTTTAAAGCACAAAAAGAAAATGTACAGGTTTATATTCATTGGTTGATAAATCTGGAAAATATGTTAAAAAAATACCAAAAAATACCAAAAAACAAAAATTTGTGAATTTTTAAACAACGATAACTTTTGAATGCGTCGTCCGATTTCATTTTCAAAAAAGCATTCTACGCAGTTTTTAAAGCACAAAAAGAAAATGCACAGGTTTATATTGATTGGTTGAGAAATCTGAAAGATATGTTAAAAAAATACCAAAAAACGAAAATTTGTGAATTTTTAAACAACGATAACTTTTGAATGCGTCGTTCGATTTTCATTTTTAAAAAAGCATTCTACGCAGTTTTTAAAGCACAAAAAGAAAATGTACAGGTTAATATTGATTGGTTGAGAAATCTGGAAGATATGTTTAAAAAATACCAAAAAATACCAAAAAACGAAAATTTGTGAATTTTTAAACAACGATAAATTTTGAATGCGTCGTTCGATTTTCATTTTTAAAAAAGCATTCTACGCAGTTTTTAAAGCACAAAAAGAAAATGTACAGGTTTATATTGATTGGTTGAGAAATCTGGAAGATATG